>JAJIYU010016662.1:0-12056 GCA_030144865.1 Tinospora cordifolia | reverse complement strand
TTTTGGTCTAAATTACAACTTTAAACAATTGGTTGTTTGAAACACCTAATGTATGCAAGTGTTTGAATTATGGATGTGTTATTGAGTTGAGTTTGAAAAATGGTTGTTTAATTAAGATCCACTAAATGATGCATATATATATATATAACGTAAGTGTAATATATGAATAAAGCATGAATAATCCAACTGGTACAAATGAATAATGCGCAAATAATAGGAGAATAATGTATGTATAACAAACCAACCGAGAATAATTCTTGAATAGTGGAATAATGTAGGTATGATGACTGAATAATGCAGGTATAAATATTTTTCGTTTGGTTAATATACCTTGCGAATAATGAGTGAATAGTAGTATAATCAAAGTATGCTATATGAATAACGCACGTATAATATTTAATTGTTCAATTGCGTAAATAATGTGTAAATAATGGTATAACATAGGTATACCATGTGGATAATGCGTGTATATAAAATGAATAAAATAAGTTTAACTTAAGAATAATGTGTGTATAAACAAACCTGAGATCAGTGCTTCAGAATTGATCACTTCAATCATTTTCGAATAAAATCGGTATAATAAAGTTCACATATGAATAACATTATTTATAGATGATTCAAAAATAAAACAATCTGCCCAGAAAACAAAATAAAATGACAAAATTCAGATGAAAAATAGTTGATAAAGTTCACATATGAATAACATTATTCATAGATGATTCAAAAATAAAACAATCTGCCTAGAAGACAAAATAAAATGACAAAATTCAGATGAAAAATAGTTGAGATTGTTATAAATGAACCATAACCATGTTCAAATGATACATATCTGAAATATCAAAAATGGTATTACACATTGTCCTTGAAAAACTATGATGCAAGATATGACAGCCTTCTTCCATTCTTCACTTCTTTAAGACCCACTATGATTGGTCCTAAAGTCAACATTGAATCGACCTAATCTTTCATCATCACTCTTGGTGCCTTCATTCTGCTTCAATTTATCATGCAAGTACAGATTAACAACCACCCTTTTCTTGTAGCTCACCACATAAAAAATAGGTGAAATTTTCTTTCCGGTGGCAAAACATTCAGCAAAATAAAACATGAACATTCCACAATCACATTCATCTTGCTGTGGTAGATTATCAATCACTGACACCTTGAATGGATCTTTCCTAGGTCTATCCTTCAGATCAACTTTCAATTCATAAAATCCAATCATCTCGAGATAAAAAGGAATAATGGTGGAATAAGCTTGAACAACCTCCATTGACGCAGCATCAACAGTAGGAGTACGGAGGGAATTGTAAACATATATGCAACCTTTGTGAATGCTAATGCAACCAAGGTGTAACACCCCAAATTTCAACTGGACCTCCGTTCACATGTTACCTCACTTGTGGATCGTCGCACGATGAAAACCGAGATGCTACTTGAAAATTTCATTCTGTGCAAATCCTTCTCTTCAAAAGTAACTTCATAATAAATTTGTCTTAAGTTAGTATTTGGGTAATTAATTATCAAAACAATACATCAAAAGGATTCCTCAAAATGCACAGTGGATTAATCAATACAAATCATTGATCATGTAGCGGAATTACTTTAAAACTATTCATTCAACCCAAAATCATTAAACAAAGAAAGCCATTGAAAGATAAAATGACTAAGACATTATTACATTAAAACAATTCACTCAAGTACATAAAATTTAACCTTCAAGTCACCTATCCCGGACGACCTCCCCACGAGGTGTCCAAATCATAGTGCAAGTCTTCTAACATAGATTACATACTCTAGGTCCACGTGTACCTGAAAGATAGAAATGGGAGTGAGCTCGAAAGCTCAGTGGATCGATCCTACACATCACCTGCATTATATAAACCTAATCCAAAACATTACAAACACTTTCAAACATTAGGCGTTTCAAACATTTATTGGTTTTAGTCGGAGTCTAAGACCGAAAGAGGGTTGAGATGCTCTCGGTATTCCCTGTGATCCAATCAAATCTCAGAGGGTTCCAATAACCGTCTAAAATCAATTGACACTTACATCACAGCCTAAGAAAGTATACTTACCATGGGATCGTACCATCTCCCAAAAACTTCGAGCTGTAACAGTCAGCTCAGGGTGGGAATACCTACGATCTGCCTTGTGGCTCGACGATCTCAAGTGGTGACATATAGGAGATGCCACCTTGATTCGCCTTGGGCTCGTCAATCGTACCGGTACTTGGATTCTTAATAAACCGTCGTCTTATTTTAGTGTTATAGATAAGCATCAATCATGCCAAACAATTTCACAATCTACTGGATAATTTCTCAAATTATGCATACCATGCAAAAGTAGTCCGAATAAATAACCAATGCTATAGGATGCAAATTACATGCTAGTCAAAATGAGTATCTAATGCTACCAAGTGTATCTCCTCTATTTATGCATGTCATGAAATATTTGTGCATGAAATGGACGAGTTAATATTCAGTCGCATCATCACACAAGCATTCCAAACAATTCAATCAATTTCATCAGTAAGATTTCTAATAACCTAGAACTATCCATACAAATGTTTTGAATCTTAAATCCATATAATACAGATGAGCAAGGAAGTCATGCCCACTTGATTTTTGCCGTTTCTTCAGGGCTCCTTGCTTCCCTTCGAGATCCTCAACACATTAATGTACATATCTGAAATTTAACACTTAATAGAATTATTCTTAAGCTTAAAAGGTTTCTAATATAATTATGAAATCTGGACATTCGTTTCGACTAATTTAGTAGTATTCTTAAATTCTAGAATTTTATACATTTAATTTAAAATAACTTCTAAGTCTTCTAAAACTCCTTAATTTGAAAGTGAAACTTAAAACTTAAATAATTTACTTGCAAGCTTCTTCATAAAATTAGATTTTTAATAATTGCGTATTCGTAATTTAAATTATTTATAATATCATAATTAATATAATTATGAACAAAATAAGACTTCTAAATGTTCTAAGTTTAGTTTTAAGACCTAAGATTTTTATTATTTTCTTATAAAATTTATTAATATCCAATTAACCCATATCAAGTTGTTTAACTACGTGAAACCCTTCAAACCATTCATTCAACGTCCCACAAGATCAGATATATGGTAATCAAAATAAAGCATAGTCTTTCTTACCTTCCTTGTTTTCATCACCCTTCAAATCATTCATTCAACGTCCCACAAGATCAAATATATGGTAATCAAAATAAAGCATAGTCTTTCTTACCTTCCTTGTTTTCATCAGCTGGCCGAATCAAGAATTTGAGTTTACAATTTGATGATACTCCTGCTAGCTACTGTAGAAAATCTGTAACTCAACCCAACCAAGTATTGCTTCAATTCAATAGTGTTCCACTCAACTATGGATCAAGAAGGAAAATCAAACCCAACAAGTTGAACACAACCAACCAAACTAATGTCACATTTGGTTCTTCCTACTCGGTCATATAACGTTCATCAATTCGATATCTCGAATCAGAGTTTACAGACTTTACTCCCTCACTCTTCTCTCATCCCGACAGTTCGAGACCCACTCGACACTCTCTTCTTCAGCAAGCTCACCTTTCATTCCACCGAAATCCAATTGTTTGAATTTTCAAATATTTTATTATTATTGATTTATTTCCTAATCATTCAGATTTATATAAAATCCAATTATAAGTTCCTATATAATATTTATCTAATCCATATTATAAATTTCTATTTTGACATTTATTATTCGTTCAACTTTACTGTGAATTTATACGATTATATATATAAATACATATATTCATCTTCTTAATGCATATACCGATCATTTTGAATATATAACTTTGATTATAAGTATTAATAATATCATTTAATTTCTTTTTTGAAATCTACTCATTTTCCTTTCCATAAATTATATGTACTAGTATATTTATTTATTTATTTATTATTATTATTATTATTATTTTAGCTAATTCAATTAATATCGATTGTCAATTCCCTAATTTTTTTTTCATCTTATATCTACTCGCAACGTGATATGAATACGAGGTTACGGGGTATTACACGAGGATCTAGTGGAACACAACCACAACATTAATATGAAAAATGACGTAGTCAACATCAGACCATGGAGTGTTGCAGTACATGTAGTGCCCTAGCATATACTTCATAATTACCATCTCATCCCCTAAAACAGATGCATCCTTTTCTTTTTTGAATCTTCTATAAATAGACTACAACTTTTGATCGAAAAAGTTGTCTGTCGTTGTACACTTGATCTTAATCGATTCGTCATACTTGTTTTTCTTGTGCAAGTAATAGAACATCACATCTACATGCTACCAATACAAAATTTCTAAATTACAACAAAAGATTTGGGTCATGAATAGAAATTGTACAAACATGAAACATTCAAAACATAATAAGTATGTTGTTTGTATAACATCCCATTATGTAATAAACCAAATTTTTATAATGTGTACACATCGAAAATAAAATTTTAAAAATATTAAATAAATATAAAAATGTTTGAAAACATGATTTAAATATTTATTAAATAAAAAAATAAATCACATTGGTTATTTTTAATATTCGGATTTTTCAATGCGTAAATAGTGAAAATAAATTTTTAAAAATATAAAATAAATATAAAAATGACCAGAAACAAGATTTAAATTTTTATTATAATGTTTAGTGAAGAAATAAAATAAATCACGCTGGTTCAAGTTGGCGAAAAATCGAAAACTAATTTTGATATTTATGGGGGCCTTTTGAACTGATTTTGAAAAAAAAAATGGGGAATTGGGCCAAAATTCCCTCTATAAGCAGTAACCATGGTTACTGTTCATCTACTGGTACTGTTCATCTGAGGCACTATTCATCCCATTTTTAATTGCAAAATAGATAAAATGAAAACAGAAAGAAACAAAAAACACAATTTTTTTTTTGGGGGGCTTTCAATTTTGGTAACTGAAGATTCGATTTTCGCCCGGAGACAGTCAAAATGATCCAGATTGAGTCTAGAGCAATTCTAAGCATCTAAAGTAAGATCCTAAAGCTCTGAACTATTAAGATCTGAATTCTGTAGTCTGAATTGCGAATTTGAATTCGAGGGTTTCAAATTTGGGGTTTTTTATGTAAATAACGATCTGAAGCGCAAAGAGCTCAGATCTAGCTTGCTTGTTGTAGAATAAGTGATTCTAGACTAAATTCTATGAATTTTGATTGTTCATTTGTAATTTTTGACGGATCTGCGAGTTTTGATTGAATCTGGCGATTTTGAAGGTGCAAATCCTTTGATAGGCCATAAAACTCGATTTGTTCATCCTTTGAAGTAGCAGTCAAAATTAAAAGTGTTTAATACTTAGTTTGGAACGCGTGGACTGTATTTGTGCATGTGAGAAATTTGGGATTTTTTTGAAGGGGAAAAATTCTTTGATACACAAATAAAACCCAATTTGAGCTTAGTTTAAAGCTAGGCTTAGTACTAAAAGTGTTCAGTTATTCATGTGGGACGCGTAGACTGCGGTCTCGCGTACTGTTGTTGGAAAATGAGGAAAGCTGAAAAATTGCCTAGTTTTGAATTGAGAATTTAACTAAAAATTCTCAAATAATTTTGAATGAGCTTTAGAGTAAATTTTTGATGCACCATTTATGTTTAATGATGCAGAGGGACGACGTTGACTGCTGTTGAGGTGATTTGCCATTCAGCAGTACTTTTTCATATTCAGGTGGGGTTGTTTTGTCTCTACCTTCCTCTTTAGTATTATGTAAATATAGGATGCGAAATATGATTCTATGTTTAATTCCTGTACATAGTACCATGTTAGGGATGTATGGATTGTATGGAATGATTGATTGATATCCTGACGACTGGTTATATGCTTTCTAGCTTAGGTATGCATGATGTATGTTTGCTTCAATTACATGAACAAGAATGGCTAATAAACATGTCGCATGATGAATGGATTGAAAACATGACTGTATAACTAAAGAACATTAATGGTTTATTAAGAATTCCACGTACCGGGCGATGGCGGGCAATTACTAGCACATCGCATTGAGGCTCTCTGGATGTCCCAGGACGTCATCGTGGGTATCCCCCAACTAGGCCAAACTGCGAGTGGCCGTATAAGACCCTTGAATTTGGAAAGTCATGAGGATTTTTTCCTTGGTTTTAGTATCTTTTTGGGTCGTGGTCTCAGAGGTAGACTTCTGTTTTATAAAGATGTCATACCTGATTGTGTTCAGGACCACAATTGGGATACCAAGGGTGGTTCACTCTTTCGGTTAATTCCTAATATCAGATGGTAGATTCTTGATATTAGAGTGCAACGGATAAATTGATTAAGTGTTTGAAACGCCCCTAATGATTTGAAACTGTTTGCATGTTTCGTATGCTTGTTTGTTTAATGTTATTGAGTATAAGAGAGATCCACTGGGCTTTTGAACTCATCCCTATTATCATTTTATAGGTACTCATGGGCACAGTGCTCAGTGAAGATGCAAACCGGAGACTGGAGGATTTATAGAGAGAGTGTGTGATATTTTGTGTTAAACTGTCTCTCTGTTTTGAACAGTTTTTATGATGTATATTTTGGTTTTGGGCCGGAGGGACATGTATCATATTCCTATGTAGGTATCTACAGGACCGTTTTACCATCTTGAACACTATTTTTATTTTGATTGATGAACTGATGATTTTTAGATATTGTATGTTAAACAGTGTTCAATGATTTAGAAAGATTTGATCCGAAAAGTGCTTCCACTACTATTATCTTGATTTCCAGTATGAATATGATTTTGAACATCCGGTGAATTTGATTTGAAATTAATTGCTTAGTGAAGCATGAATGAAATGATTATTTGAAATTATGAAATGATTTAAACCTCGTGTATAGAGGTTAGTGAAAAGATGATGATTACTGTCGCACGCGTGGTGCCTCCGCGAACCACACGCCGAGGTTGGAGTCGTGCGACGCCCGACGACAGGGCCTTAGATTGACAGATATGATGTCTAGCCCTGGGGTCTAGGTATGACACATTATACTGAAATAATAAACAAAACAAAGTTTAAGAACATGTTATATAGATGATATTGGTATCATATCAGTATAATATGTTTACAAAATAACATAACATAGTTTAAAGACATGGATTATATAGGTGAAACTAGTATCATATTAGTTTAATATGCGTATAAAGACATTGCAGAGTGTCTAAAACCCTATATTTTCGTATTATATTGGTATATTATCAGTATAATATCTGTAAGCAATAATATCAAGTGCAAAAAATTAAACTTGCAGAGGATGAGATAGGCTGGCCTAGGGTGATCAATGTATAAAACCATTCCTTATCAGTGACATCAACGATCGAAAAATCAAAAGCTGGATTCAGATTGTTGTCACGATCATGGTATGCTTTATTTGACCTAAATAATGTGACAGATGTTAATATCAATGTATTATAAATAACAACAATATTCAGAATACAAACTTAATCTCTAAGAAAACTTACTACAAGCGCTTTAGCCGACCCTTTTGAATCCACTCATCAAACTTAGCTACAACACTGTTGTCTATATCTTCAAGCAGATAGATGTTTAAGGGGGATAGTCGTCCCTTCACAATCTCTTTTCCTTTATTTTTATCTCCAACAGGATGCCTCCTCCTTTAATTTACTGTAGGAGGTGGAGGAAGTAGAGTGTGATCTTCAGTAGAAACGGCTCAAGTCGCAACATTGATGGTCGTCTCAACAATTTCATCAGTCGTGGTTTCTCATTCACATTCAATAGGTGCATGATATTTTGATTCGTCCTTGTCAGGAACCTGGGTTAATGAAATTAAACGAGAAATGTCCTAAAAGCAAATAAATTAAGGACAGTTAGATTCATAAAAACTACAAAAGCATAATCTTGAATTAATAAAAGAATCGTATTTATGATCTTACCAAGATTGATGGTTTTTTCTTCCTCTTTTCACCTTCAGTTATTGTTGAGTCAACCTTTAACATGAATATGTACAATATTAATGGATAATGAAAATAAATCTAAATGACAAATCACAATCCAAATAAAGTGTTCAAAAGTACCTTCCTCTTTTTGTCGCCATTACTAACAACCTGTTGCAATGCCATCAAACTCTGGCATGCAGCTTCGACATCAGTACATTTTTCCCTACTAGCAGATTCTTCTTTACTGTCTTCATTTTTATTTACATCATCTTTCTACATGAAAAATAAAAAAATTAGTGAGTCAAATGAATGTATACAGTTGGTATAACATCAATATACATAAGCAAACAATAGATAACAACAAGCATACAATATATAATATATTATACTCGTGGTATAATGTAGGTATATAAATGGTATAGTACTATCGTATCATTACTATACTACAATGAAAGTCTAAAAAAATTCATTGGTTTTGAAGCTTGAAACATTTACCTTCTACAATAGGAATTTTAGATAATTAATTTCTTAAAAAATCTTATCAAAACCCTCTTTCAACATTATTTTGATCTCGTTACAACAATTGCACTGCCTTCCAGGTATACTAATGGTTGCGACAGACTTATTTATAGGAATATTACTGCCACTAGGTTTATGAACATGAGGCAGCAAAAGAAATATTGGGGGATCAACAAAATCATTGTAATCTAAAAATTGATGTTGGCCCCCATCTTGTTCTACAATCAAGCCATCTATGTATGGCTGCAATAGCTCATTGGGGTTTGCTACAAAATTTTTGAACTAAAAATAGATAAATTTGAGATCATAAGAAATTTGACAACAAATAATACTTCAATTATAATATAAATGTTGTGTATACTGTATGATCAAATACATGAAAAATTACCTTATAAATAGATAAATTGTTTAGCACCTTCTCCATGCTCTTGAAATTGGGCGTGTCAATGCAAGTCCAATTTAGTATACGAGGAAATCCATTGATACGTCGAATGGTAAACAAACCATCAGTATCAACAAAACACTCATAAAACCAAACTTGTAATGCGATTGGAAACCCAAGAAGCCTATACATAATCGGGTATTTGCCCCTCCCAGCTTCCAGCCGAATTGCATCAACTGCAAAATTACCCTTCATGGATTCTATTGTCGTGTCAAAAAGAGCCCTGCCCCAAGGATAATCCATATATTCACCAGTTCGTACAAGTTCAAAATCAACTTTATTTACCAACTTTTTCATTTTATTAGGAAACAAAAAAAAACAATTTATGAAGAACAAAACTGCAATATTCACAACATCATCATCATTCTTCCATACCCGATTTGTAAATGCATCAACTATACACTTCTTATTTATCTTATCCACTCTCTTAAAGTATTTATCCTTCAAAATTTTATCCTCAAAACCAGTTGTAATGTTACCATCAACACCAATTGTAATGTTTCTGATTTTTTATAATACCCCAGAATTTTGTCAAATAATTTAAAATAAATAAAATAAGACTTTAAGAAATTTTTGGATGCAAATTGTGGGTTGGCACGTGAAAAATAAAATATATTGGAGATATAATATAAAGTAGGCAAATAAAACCTTAAATTGATAATTAAATGAAAATTTTAATTCAGTAAAATTAATTATGAAATTTAAAGAGTTGAAATAAAGTCTCTATACACATATAGGTTAATATGTGTATGAATAAGGTGTGTGTTAGCATAATAAATGTTAATACTACGTATTAAAGGAATATATACATAGAAAATTTTATATAATTAAATAAAAATGTAGTATACATGTATTTATTAAAAATAAATCAAACATTATGTAAATATTAATTTATAATTACATAAATTATTATCTGAATGAAATATGAAATAAATAAAAAATATATATAGAAATGAAAAATGTAGATTATTTAATTATTGGCATTAAAAATATTTAAGAAATAGAAAATTATTTAATAAATACAATATTAAATAATTAGAAAGGAAAAAATATTAATAAATCCATAAAATAGAATGACTTGTGCAATAAAACCAAGTTTTGATTAATTAGAAAGTGTATAATTGCTTAATTTCGGATAATAACAACTTAGAATAGTGATTTTGGTATTAGAAACTGCATCCAACGACCAGAAATCCATCATCCGTACGATTTGAGATCTCACGGCCACGATCGAAACCGCACCATGCACGCGGATGCACCGGATCAGTGAGATCCAATGGTTCACAAACGAGTTTCCAGATCCAACGAACGAGATCGAACCGAAACCGGCGCCCAGATGCACTGAATCAGAAAATCCAACGACCCACATTCAATTCGTTCGATCCAACGGCTCACGACTCAGGTGCGATCATCGATCGCGAACGTGCTGCGATCGAGGAGCATCCAACGAGCCAGATCAAAAGCACAGTCAGAGATCGCGAACGCACCGCCATCGAGGATCATCCGACGGCCTGGACGAGATTCGTTGATCGCAATCAAGATCCGCACACAGCATCCGATGTTCATCCGACGGCCCAGAAGTCGCGTTCTATCGATCGCGAACTGAGTGATGCGCTCGAGGATGATCCAAGCGCTCGGATCAAGCCTGCCCTATCTGTGATTGTCACTACGATCGAGAATGATCCGATGATCACTAGCAAATGCTCTGAAATAATAAACAAAAAATCCAAAAAAAATTTCGATTAAATACTTTAAAAATCTAAAAAATTAGCTTCTAAATTCCCAAAAAATTTCAAAAAACTTCTTGCTAATCTCCTATGCTTGGGAGGCAAGAAATTTTGAAGAATTGGCAAGTTTTCCACAAGATGACGCCCCAAACTTGTCATTCTCTACCCTTTTGAACTCTATATAAACACTCCCATGCTCACAATTCATCTCATCCCAAGAAACAAGAGTTGAATTGTCATCTTGTTCTCTAAGCCCTCTTCTTGGCTATGACACCCCGAGCCCCCAAACCAGAACCCAAGTCCTCCTGCATGTGTCACATCGGGCCCAGCGCATAGGTACGCATTCTCCTCAGCTTAGCTGATGTGCGTGCGAGACTTTTCACAATTTTGTGGGTCTGATCCGCTGAGAACTAAGGGTCGTCAACCTCTTTACAACTCACTAAAACCGTTCTCAATTTTATAAAATAAAAAAACATATCAATCTTGATAAGCATCCTACTATGTCTATCGACGAATATCATAACTCAGAAAAATAATTTCAAACACTTCACCGGATTTTTCAAAGTAAATTTATAATGAAAAACAAATTTCTGCAGCGGAAACCATCAAAATCACCAACCCATATAGCAGGGTTCAAGTAAGACTAAACATATACATGTCATTAGCCTATGAAGGCAACATCTCAAAATACATCTCAAATCTATGGCCCAAAATAGGCTCACAGAGCCAATTTCCCAACAAAATTTTAAAAATGTACAACAGTCCCAAAAAGAAATATTTGGCCACACGGCCTATTCAAAATATATACATGATTTGTGAAAATTGAGACAAAAATAAGAATACAAGTCCAACAGCGACCTCCCAGCGAGATCACCTAACAATCCCTGAATGAACGGGCCAACTAGTGTACTCCACCTCTACAAGTACCTGTAAAAGAAAATGGGGTGAGCTCGAGAGCCCAGTGGATCATCTCTACACATCACGAGCATTATATAAACCAAAAATCCAAAACATGCACACACTTTCATTACATTCATCGTTTCAAACCATCATTTGTTTTGTCGTAATCTAAGACCCAAAAGGGCTATACTCCTGGTGTCCCTCGGTGACACGAAATTGATCCTAGTCGGTATCGTCTCGAGCCACAATACTATCACGACCTGTCACGTCGTCCAACAGTAGGTGCAATGGTGTACAGCCAATGTTCACCCGTCCGCGGAACTCTCAGCCCTCGCAGGAGGCTTCGTTAAGAACACCAACGATGGGATCTGGAAGATGTCGTACAACAAATATGGCCACGTCCACAAGTCGTCGACAGATACCGCCATCGCCCCGGTACGTTGAATTATTAAATCTTAATTTAATCTTCTTTAGTTTCAATAGATTTCATTCCATACCCAATCATCAATCAAGGTAT
>JAJIYU010016661.1:0-12038 GCA_030144865.1 Tinospora cordifolia | reverse complement strand
GAGAGTCTCCAACACTATCTGCAAGTGTTCTAAATGTTCAGCTTCTGACTTGGAGTAGATCAAAATGTCATCCACAAATACCACCACAAACTGGTCAAGGTACTGTCTGAATACTCGGTTCATCAGATCCATGAAAGCTGCCAGGGCATTGGTCAAACCAAAGGGCATCACGGTGAACTCGAAGTGTCCATAACTTGTTCTAAAGGCCGTCTTATGAATATCAGACTCTCGGATCCTCAATTGATGATATCCCGACCTAAGATCAATTTTAGAGAAATGTGTGGCTCCTCGTAATTGATCAAAAACTCAAAGAACGTGGGGGTTGGGGTGTTACACCCATCGACACAGGCTTCCACTTAGAGATCTCACTACATCCAAATAATTTTGTAAATGTCTCAACAACTAAGGTTTCTTAAGCCTCACTACAATTGATCATCCCATACCAGTCAAGCATAGGGAAATAAGCTCTTCAAAAGTTATTAATCATTCACCAAACATGGCCCGTCATTCTCTGAGTCCTGGATTCCTCCATACCCTTGAATTCTTATGTGTCTCATACCACATAGAAGTCAAAAATACAGGATCCTCCCCATCTTGTGTCCTTACCAAATAAGTGTTTTGTTTTCACACATTTTTAGTCTCTAACCTATATCCTAGAAGTTATTTTTCATGATCCATTGTGCCACCTTTGGCAACACCCAAGTCTCTACCTAAGGCTTCTTTCCTAGAGGGTCTCAATATTTGGTTGAATCCAACAACCTATATCTATTTCCCAATACCAACTTTGGTACTATCTTTGCACTCTAGTACGTTCCTTGCTCTTAAATACTACCTCATAGTTTTCTCGTAAAAAATAAGTGTGTTCTTTAACTCCAACTACTTGTATGAGCTGGTGGGATAACCTCCAGTTAGATAGCGAGACTGAAGTCTACTTAGCAACCAGCCTTCTAGAAGGGGATAACTCATCTTCCTTTCACTGTTTGGCTTTACTTAGGACAAGGCTTATCTACTATCAGCTCAACTTGTAATTTTGTGTATCCAAACAAAACATTTGAAAATATATATCTTATTTGAAAAACAATCTTTGTAATTCAAAATGATTTTCAATTTCAAGAGGTAGGGCATTCTAAATTGATCAAAGTAAAGGTCTTACCTGGTTAACTACATCCTAAGCTCCTGACTTGTTCTATGAGTCAACTCATTCTAAGTCCTGCCCAGTACATCTATCGATTGAGCTCTAATACCACCTTTGGTACCAAAGTAGTTCTTTTCACCTAGTAACCTACCGACTGGGCTTTGATACCACCATTATAATACCCTATCTCCCCCGAATTCTCTACACGTGAACACCACCACTTGGCCGGGAGGCAGGCTGGCGTTATTTTATTTCATTTTTTTCCATTTCAGTCCCAAGTCTCTCGGATTTCCTGAGTAACATTAACTCATAACATTTTTCAATAAGATAACAAGATATCTTGAAGAAAAATAATTCGATATTATTGATTCAATCCAAATGTACAAAACCCTTAATTGTTTATTATAGCGAAAATAATCTCAAATAACAAAATTTGGACCAACATCCCTATAATTAAACAATTTCTAAGATGTGTTGCCTATGTGACATTCGTGTGCTCTTTGTTTTGTTAATTTCTTGAAATGTTAGAAGAAGGAAGGGTGAGCACAAATCTAGTGGATCATTGTAAATATTTTAAGTCATTATTTCAATAAATAATACAACAACACTTCCAAACATTACATAATTTAATCAATTAATTGTTTAGCATAAGTAATTAAGACCGAACAGGGTTAACCTTGGTGTTTTTATCAAAATTCCTATCAAAGGAGGAAAGGGCAATCTTTATGCTAGTTTCCAATGGACCTAGGGTCTAACCCATTATCCAAAACTTTGGGTCTTACCCGTGTGAACTAGGGATAGACCCCATCATTCCAATTTTAAGAACACCAATAGTAATCTCCTTTGGGACACTAAACTGGTAGGTGGTTATAATCTTAAATATTCTTTGTGTTAGGTGTAAAGCATAACATTCATGAATACAAGCTAACGTGATTTAGAAATTTAACATGTGAGCATGGCAACAACATAGCATAAATCATATCATCACATAACATACATCTCTATTCATGCAAACCTAAGCATGTGACATCTAGGCATGACAAGTATGATTATTTCAACATAGAGCATGCATATTCAAGTATAATTATACATAAACATCTTATTAAAATCAAAATAATAAAGTAAAATTTAGAATTCACTACCACCTCAAATAACTTTAATCCTTAAGAACCTCAGTTGAATCTCCTTCTGGCACAGAATTTGCGTAGATGTCGTTACTACTGTTTTAATTGTTGTTTAGAATAGCTAAAGAAAGAAAAGAGATGCTAAAGGGGAGATAGAGAGAGCAAGAAGGGACTTGTCTAGTTTTTGCTGGGATGAAGACAATGGTGCTCATGCTTGAGTTTATATAGAGTTCTAATGGGCATGAATTAGCAAGTTTTGGTTTCTTCATTAAAGAAACCTTTTAAAACTCTTTCTCTTTCCATTTTATTTGTTTTCTATGCATAAGAATTATTAAGTAAAGGTTTTACAAGATGTTAATATTGTAATACCCCAAAAGTCTATGAGACCTCCACGTTACTAGTGAACAGTTAAAATGAAATAATAAATTAAATAAATAATAAAGTAATAAAGATACTCAAAAACCATGTGGAATAAGTGCAATTAAACCTAGGATAAATATAAAAAGGATATGAAGTCAAAAAGTATGAGAAATGTCAAGGAAAAGATGCAAAAAATTGTAACTTCATTGGTTACCGTAGTAATGAAAGTGATTACCATAGTAATGCTAGAAAAACCCAGAAAATGAGCAAATGGATGGTATCACCCTGGTTACCATGTTAGGTGATTTTGGTAATGCCTGATTACCGCGGTAATCTTTTCTTGACCATGATAATGCGTAATTTTCTATAAATACATAATGTTTCGTGCTGAAACCCTCAATCTAAGTTTTGTGCTCTACAACTTGGTATTTTCTCTCCAAAACCCTAATCCAACCTTCCAATCTCGTTTCTTAACATCTCTTCTAAGTTCTAAAGGGGATTAAGCTCTTTTGAACCCTTTTCTACTGGTTTGCAAGCATAGATCCGTGAAGAACAAGCTCCACCACGAAGACAATCTATAGAGGTGTTGTCCCCAACGGCTTATACTCAGGTAAATCACAAAACTCCACTTGTAATCTCAATTTCTTAGCATTTTGTGCCATTTTCCTAAGTGTAAATACATTTTTCTTTGAAGCACAAGTGATTTGAGGGTTGCAAGCCCTCACATTGGTGAGAAACAAAGAGGAAACATGAAGAACCCTAAGGTATAAAGATTTCATTTAGTTTGATGTGTGTTTTAACCTTAACATCTGTGTATTTAAGTGTTAAGCACATGGGAAAACCACAAATGGGACAATGCGCACACAAGCGTGCATTTTTTGGAAATCCCACAACTATCACGGTAATGTACCGCGATAACACACATAAAACATGTACAAACCCCACTAGTTACCATGGTGACATGCTATAAAACCAATTTGTGCATTGGCTACCGTGGTAACTGACTGTAGTATCATGTGTCGTCAATTTTGACGACCGCAATAATGCGTCCTAGACTCAATTTTTCATTTCGGCCTTGTTTACACCGTGAGATACCTATGCAACAAACATGAACCTATGAATTGAACACACTATGAATGCTTTAGACTCACAAAAACCTTGGTATCGAAATCTTATAGATTGAAGGTCTAAAACACATACGGCGAGGGGCAAGGCACAAGGGAAAGAAAAGCTAAAGTTGGTGTAATTACTGTACTCTCTACTATTATTTGGATTTTGATAACCAAAAATAATGTTTGTCTACTTTAAAAATGAGTACTTAGGAGCATGCTAGGGTTGCTTTTGCATGACTATTGATTGGATTGATTAATTGAGTGCTAGGATTACATGATGATTGTTGTATATCTGTGATGATTACATGCCTAGATGACAAGAAGGATGTTAGCCATAAGTAAAACACATAATTGCTTTATGCATCTATTTTACATGAACCACGAAGTAATATTCATGATGAATGATTTTGATATATGATTTGAGATGAAATGTGAAACTAAAGAAGATTAAATTAAGACTTTAAAACTGTACGTACCAGGGTGATGATCGGCCTTTGGGTGTCATCGTGGGTGTCCCTACCTAAGCTGACTATAAAAACTGATTGTGTCTTCGGACAGAGAGTCACTGTGGACCTCTCTCCTCAAATCGTGGTCCTAAAAGGTAACTGGCCCTTGGGCATTACCCTTGGATTCTCTCCTGTACCACATGGGGAGACCGAGAGCAGGGCTCTTTCGCTTTACGTTCTAATGGAATGACAAATAAAGTGTTTTAAATGCCCCAATGAAATGAAAGTGTTTGCATGTTTTGTATTTTGGTTGCAATAATACTAGTGATGTTTTGTATGATCCACTAGGCTTTCGAGCTCACCCCACTTTCTTTTCCAGGTGAGAATTGACATGGTATGAGTTGACCATCTCTGGAGGACTCCAATTATTTTGTTGAAACCTCATTGGGGAGGTTGTTAAAAGTCTTTTGTATATAATATTTTTCTGTATTTAATTTGAACTAGGCTTGTGCCGTCCATCTTTTAGAACTGCTGCATACACTTTCTTGATGAATCTTATTTTAATATAAACTGCCATTTTCTGGCTCTCGGCGAGTGACCCAAGTCCAGCATCTCCTGTCGAATGGGTGCACCATCTCTATGGGCAACCTTAACGACTCGTCATATAAAGAAAATCGAGAGCCAGGGTGTTACAAAGGTGGTATCAAAGCTCAGTTATTAGATATACTAGGCTAAAATTAGATGGTTATTCTAAGCCTAGGCGTTAGGTGCCTTGGGAAATAAAAGAATTTTTAAATGTTTTTGGGTAAATGGATAGATGTTACTATTAGGTGGCTAGATTTCTAGAAAAGACTAGAATGATGCCAGCGTGCTCGAGTTGTTACTCACAGATGGGACGCAAGTATTGATGGGTGTCCCTGATAGTCTAATTTCTTCTCGGGGAGGTGTCCCTCAAGGTTTCATGCCCTTCTTTGGTAGGAGTACCCCCGATGGTTTGATCCCACCTCTGGAAAAATGTCCTTGAGGGTTGATTCCTACTCGGGAAGTGTCCGAGACTTGAGATCGATAGTATCATAGAAGAGTAATTGTTAGCAATCCCGCAAGTGTACGGGATCGCAGTAGTAATATCCGGTAGGTACGGGTATCGTCCTCAGGGAACAAGGGTTGCTTTTGATTTTTAATACCAGAGTCACTAATGATCACAATTTTATCAAGACTAGATTGAATGTGATTAAGTTAATTTCAAAACTAGAAACTAATTTAAACAAAGATTATAATAAATTTGAAGAATTCACTAGAAAAACATGTCTAGGATAATGAATGTCGCCGCATAGTTTGCAAATCTTCGTTCTATCTATAAATTAACTAATCTATGAGTTATAGCATCAATGGTTGAAACCCTTTCCCAAGGTGTTTCAACACTCACTAGATTTGTTTTGTCCAACCCTCTCTCGAGGCATTTACTTAACAATCTATGTGTTTAGTCTAATACTCCCTGTGCAACTTCCTAAATTGGTCAACAATGACCGCAATCCATCATTTAAAAGACGCATGGACCGCGGTCCATGTGCTCATTTTGTGTATTTTTTTAGCAACATGAACTGGTGACTGCGGTCCACAATTTTTTCACTGTGAATGAAGACCACAGTTATCAGTATATGTCCAAAATCATTGTTCTGTGGGCCGCGGTCATTGGAAATGCCTACACTGGTGACCGCAGTCCTTGTGTTTCCTCACAAAACATGCATTCTGTGGACCACGGTCTACAGTTTATGGACTCTTTTTCAGGCAATTGTAAGTGCATAAACACAATTTCTCTTTGAAAACTAACAAACTTAACTTAAAAATATAATCATGCAAACTCCTACAGTGGGTTGCCTCCCACTCAGCGCTAAGTTTAACGTCGTTAGCTCGACGAGGATAGCTGCTTCAATTGTTGAGGAGAACCATCTCCACCATCTATTTTTGACCACTGTAGAAAATCTTCAGTCTTTGGCCATTCACCTTGAACTTGTGACCATCCACTAGGCTTTGCACCTCTACTGCTCCGTACGGGAAGACTTGAGTTACTAAAAACTGTCCTGACCATCGAGATTTAAGCTTACTCAGAAACAAACAGAGTCTTGAATTAAAAAGGAGTACTTGCTGCCCCGGTTTGAACTCCTTTTTCTCTATGATTTGATCATGCCATTTCTTCACGCGCTCTCTGTAGATGGTGTTGTTCTCAAATGCTCCTCTGCGAAACTCTTCAAGTTCTACTAGCTGCAACAACCGGTTCTCTCCACAAGCCTTAGAATCGAAATTTAACTTCTTTATCGCCCAATAGGCTCTATGCTCTAATTCACAAGGCAAGTGACAAGATTTCCCATATAGTAATTGATAAGGAGACATGCCTATGGGTTTTTTAAACGCTATTCTATAGGCCCACAATGCATCATCTAACTTGAAGGCCCAGTCCTTGCGGTTTGTACCCACCGTTTTCTGCAAAATCAACTTGATTTCCCGATTAGACACTTCAGCTTGCCCATTAGTTTGAAGATGATATGGTAGGGTAACCTTGTGCCTCACGCCATACTTAGTGAGAAGGTTGTTGAAGACTTTGTTGCAAAAATGTGTACCTTCATCACTCACAATGGCTCTAAGAGTGCCAAAACGGGAGAAGATATTTCTTGTAAGAAATTTTAGGACTACTCGTGCATCATTCTTTGTTGTGGCCACAACCTCTACCCACTTGGAGACATAATCAACTGCTAACAGGATGTATTGCTTGCCATTTGATGGTGGAAATGGTCCCATAAAGTCAATGCCCCACACATGAAACAATTTTACTTCCACAAATGATGTAAGAGGCATTTCATTCTTCCTGGAAATGTTTCCTTGCTTCTGATATGCTTCACACGTCTTGACAAACTGATAGGCATCTTTTATCATACTTGGCCAATAAAACCCACTCTCAAGGACACGTCTAGCTGTTTTTTGATTGCTATAGTGACCACTATAAGGTGAAGCATGGCAATCATGGAGAACTTTGTTAATTTCATGATCAGGAATGCAACGACGAATCACCTTATTAGCACACCTTCGATAAAGAAAAGGATCATCCCAAAGATAGAACTTACTTTCATGTATAAAACGTTTTAACCGACTCTGAGATAGATCTGGTGGTGTTAAGCCTGTGGCTTTGTAGTTAGCAAAATCTGCAAACCATGGAAGGATGTCATTTGCTGCCAAGAGACGCTCATCTGGGAAGACCTCCACTATCCCCTTTGAATCAGGATTTGCTTCATTTGATAGGCGAGACAAGTGATCAGCCACAACATTTTCTGTACCCTTTTTGTCTATTACTTCAATATCAAATTCTTGCAGAAGCAAAATCCACCTTATTAATCTTGGTTTGGCATCCTTCTTAGCAAACAACTATCTGATTGCAGCATGGACGGTGAAAACTTTGACATGTGAGCCCACAATGTATGATCTGAACTTGTCATAAGCAAAAACAACAGCTAGCAACTCCTTTTCAGTGGTTGTATAGTTCTTTTGAGCATCATCTAATGTTTTGCTTGCATAATAGATAGCTCTGAACATTCTTCCCAAAATTGCTCCTACGACATAATCACTAGCATCACACATGATTTTGAATGGTGCCCCCCAAACTAGTGTTGACATTATTGGAGCAGTTGTCAATGCTTCCTTAAGTGTGTTAAAAGCATCAACATACTCAGCTGTGAAAATAAATTTTGCATCTTTTTCCAACAACTGGCATAGAGGACAAGTAATGTGAGAGAAGTTCTTGATAAATCTTCGATAAAACCATGTGTGCCCTAAGAAGCTCCTCACCTCACGGACTGTTGTTGGTGGTGACAGATTTTCTATGGCTTGAATTTTTGCTTTGTCAACTTCTAAACCATTAACAGAGACTCTATGGCCCAACACAATGCCTTCCCGAACCATGAAGTGACATTTCTCCCAATTTAAGACTAGATTCTTTTCTTCGCATCAGGAGAGAACTCGTTTCAGATTTTGGAGACATTGTTCAAATGTCTCACCAAACACCGAGAAGTCGTCCATGAATATCTCCATGATGTCTTCAATCATATCAGCAAATATTTCCATCATACAACACTGGAACGTTGCTGGTACATTGCATAGACCGAATGGCATTCTCTTAAAGGCATAAGTTCCATATGGACAAGTGAAAGTAGGCTTTTCTTGATCTTCCGGTGCAATGACTATTTGATTATAACCAGAATATCCACCCAAGAAACAATAGAAATCATATCCAACAATACGATCCAGCATTTAATCAACAAAAGGTAAGGGGAAATGATCCTTACGAGTTGCTTTGTTCAGCTTCCAATAATCTATGCAAACTCGCCATCCTGATGTTGTTCTAGAGGCTATGGACTCTCCTTTTTCATTTGTAATCATAGTCATTCCCCCTTTCTTCGGCACAACATGAATAGGACTAACTCATGGTGAATCTGATATAGCATAGATGATACCAGCTTTAAGCCACTTCATAACCTCTTTCTTCACCACTTCTTTCATAATTGGATTGAGCCTCCGCTGATGTTCAACTGTTGGTTTGTGTGAGTCATCCATTAAGATTTTATGCATGCAAATGGCCGGACTTATTCCTTTGATATCTTCAATAGTCCATCCTAATGCAGATTTATGCTCCTGTAACACCTTCAACAGCTTCCCTTCTTGAACAGGTGCTAATGATGAAGATATAATAACTGGAAGTGATTTACTTTCATCCAGAAATGCATATTTTAAATGCTCCGGTAGCTGTTTCAACTCCACTTCATTGGGATGCTCTCGAACACTTTAAGATGGCTGATTTTCAGACAATTGCTCCTCTTTACTTTGAAAATCTGGTGTGTTTGCTTCTAATGCTAGCACCACAAACTACTCTTCCTCTGTCATAACTTCAAGAAATGTCAATGAATGAGAAATGCTTCCCACCAACTCATCTTGTGAACTTAGTGCCTCCACTACCTTGCTAATGCAAGAGTTTAAGATCTCCACCCTATTGCATTCATGTAGGTCACTAGGATATTGCATTGCCTTATACAAATTAAAGATCAACTTCTCATCATTAACTCTTAAAGTTAGCTAGAAACGGTCTTCCAAGGATAAGTGGTATGTCACAATCTTCTTCCATATCTAGAACCACAAAATCTACTGGAAATATAAACTTATCTACCTTGACCAACACATCCTCAACCACTCCTTTTGGATATGTTAAAGATCTATCAGCTAGTTGAAGAGTAATGGTTGTTGCCTTGATTTCTGTCATCCCCAACCTTTTACCTACAGTCAAAGGCATCAGATTTATGCTTGCTCTGAGATCACATAGTACCTTCTCAAACATTTCAGACCCAATATTGCAAGGTATAGTGAAGCTACCTGGGTCTTTCAACTTTTGAGGAAGCTTCTCCTGTAGTATTGCATTGCATTCCTCAGTGAGCTTGACCGTTTCAAAATCCTCCAGTTTCCTCTTCTTGGACATGATCTCCTTCATAAACTTTGCATAGTTGGGCATTTGTTGCAAAGCTTCAACAAATGGAATGTTTATATGGATCTTCTTAAACATATCCAAAAATTTTGCAAACTGTTCATCCATCTTCTTTTTATGAAACCTTTGAAGAAAAGGTAAGGGTGGGGTTTCAGAAATTCGGTTCTCTTGATTTGTTCTTTCTTTGACCATACCTTTTAATGATGACAGATCTTTATGTTGACTTTGGGATGACTTTGATTCATCCTTCTCATTGCTAACAGCTCCCTCAACTTCATTAGGTAATATGCTTGGGTTTGGAGGACCTACAACCTCTTTGCCGCTCCTTGTAGTAATCGCCTTGTAGCTCTCCTTTGGATTTACTTGAGTATCACTTGGAAAAGAACTCCACTGCTGGTTCGATGCTATTTGTGCCAATTGCCCCACTTGTGTTTCCAGATTTTTAACAGTAGCATTGATGTTTCCAACCTGAAGTTCAATTTTGGAAACTCTTGTGTCATTCTTATCAACCTTGCCAGTCAACTCTTTGAAGAATCTTGAGTGCATACTCATCATTTCATCAAGTTTATCCTCCAAAGATGGCTTCTTATCTTGCAAGGGCTGTTGGTTGACAAAACCTGGAGGCATCTGAACATTTTTGTTATTGGCATATGAAAAATTCTCATGATTTCTTATGCCCAGATGGTAATACTTTGGAAAATTATATCCTCTAGCTGGTGTTTGATACCCGTTGAATCTGTTCAATGCATTCAGCTGTTCAAATGAGGCTTCTCCGTGATAGGATGACTTACTTGCTTCAGCAATGGAGTGCACTTGTTGATGCTGTTGAAGTTGTGCTCCACTATTTTTTTCTTCCACCAAATTCAGCCTATGGGTCATTGCTGCAATTTGGGCATGCAAGGCACTAATCTCGTCAACTTCATGAATTCCAACTCTCTTGGTTGTACCTCTTTCTGTACCATGTCCATAGGCGTTAGCTGCCATGTCTTCAATCAGTTGAGTTGCCTCTGTGTTTGATTTCCCCATCAAAGATCCTCCACTTGCTGATCTACCAATGCTCGTGTAGGCGGTGTAAGTCCACTATAAAACATCTGAATTTGAAGCCAAGGTAGATAACCATGTTGTGGGCAACGCCTTAGTAAGTCTTAAAATCTTTCCCAAGCCTCATATAAAGACTCAAACTCAGATTTTTTGAAAGAACTTATCTCCTCTCCCAACTGATGTACTTTGGCTGGTGTGAAGTACTTTTGTAGAAACCTCTGACCCATCTCTTCCCAAGTTGTGATACTTCCCGGAAGCAAGGTTTGCAGCCAGCATTTTGCTTTATCCCTTAAAGAAAAGGGAAACAATCTCAGCCTAAGCTGATCTTCAGTTACTCCATGGATTTTCACAGTGTCGCATATCTCCATGAATGAGTTTAAATGTACCATAGGATCTTCCACAGCTGAGCCTCCAAACTGTTGTTGCTGCACCATGGTGATCAGGGACGGTTTCAACTCAAATGTATTTGCATTAATAGGCGTCCTTGCTATTCCTTAGTAATTGTTGTTCATAACAGGTTTGAAGAAGTCTCGCAATGGTGCTTCCCCATTATTACTAACACCCAAACTGCCGCTTTCAGCCATGCTTGATGCACGTTCTTGAGCCTCCAACCAAATCTGACTGATTGTTTTCAGCAAATCTGGATCGTAGGTGTCACAAGGGTGTTCACTCATACAATCCTGAAACACACAAACGCAAACAGATCAAGTGTATTCAATGTATTCTTGAGTAATGATAAGATAAATCAATTAATAAGTAGAAATAAAATAAAATATCATCTTGATTAAAACCAAACAAAACTCGACTGGTTTTTAAAAATACTAACACCGTTTGTTCCCCGGCAATGGCGCCAAAAACTTGTTAGCAATCCCGCAAGTGTACAGGATCGCAGTAGTAATATCCGGTAGGTAAGAGTATTGTCCTCAGGGAACAAGGGTTGCTTTTGATTTTTAATACCAGAGTCACTAATGATCACAATTTATCAAGACTAGATTGAATGTGATTAAGTTAATTTCAAAACTAGAAACTAATTTAAACAAAGATAATAATAAATTTGAAGAATTCAATAAAAAAACATATCTAGGATAATGAATGTTGCCGCATAGTTTGCAAATCTTCGTTGTATCTATAAATTAACTAATCTATGAGTTATAACATCAATGGTTTAAACCCTTTCCCATGGTGTTTCAACACTCACTAGATTTGTTTTGTCCAACCCTCTCCCGAGGCGTTTACTTAACAATCTATGTGTTTAGTCTAATACTCCCTGTGCAGCTCCCTAAATTGGTCAACAATATC
>JAJIYU010016660.1:0-12029 GCA_030144865.1 Tinospora cordifolia | reverse complement strand
ATGCCTGCTCAGGCACACTCCTAAGCTCGCCTTGATAACACTGACCGGGATTAAGGGAGAATCTTCAAAGAGGATCAAGGCACCACAACACCTAATTATAGATTGGAAATGAAGAAGACTAATAGTTCCAAGAAGATTACCTCAACGAAGCGTATTCTTAAGGGGGAAGCAGTGATATAAGCTCTAGGCTATGCCTCGCTTAGACAGGCAAACCACCTAGAGATCGCATTGAGGCCTTGAAAACATTGCTCCATACTGCTATTATGTATGCTAAAAAAACATCTAGCAAACTACTCAATGTCTAGGGAAAGCTTATTTAAATCCATTGACAATTTGCAGCTCCACAGTGTACCTAAGTATGTTTTACATGAGATAAACAAATAGGATATAATTTCTAAATTCAGAACAGAATTCACAAAGTTCGCCAACTTTGCTAGGCAATATTCTGATAAGTTGCCTAGCTGAATATGGCCTAGCTAGGCAACATATCCAGGTAAAATAACACCATTCACCACATTCATCCTCATTCATGCAAGAATTATCAATATGTAACAAACAGCTTATGTAGAACAACCAACAATGACAAGCTTCTGTTTCTACCAAGCAATAGAGAACCTAAAAGGTACTCTTACCTCAAATGCATTGCCAATGTAGTTAAGAGAAGATGTGATTGCATCTAAACCCTTCTGGAGAGAAGGACTGTTAGTCTTCCGACTGTTGTCTGGTTGAGATAAATTCGACGGAGGCATCTGCAATTAGGAAAGAAAAAGATGAGAGCAATCAAAATACTACCATTGGCAAGAACATGACAATTACGTGAAATGAATGAAGATTCAAATATTTTAGCTGCCGAACTGGAATTGAATCAGCTCCATAAAGTATTTGAATGCAAGTTAAATGTCATATCAAACTTTACAATCAAAAAACCAAACATATTTTCATGATAATTCAGTTTTCTTCCAGTAAATTTCCAAGCCAATTTTCTAGTATTTGAGTAGTTAGCGGACTGAGGCGTTCAAATTCCTATAAGTTAACATTCGAAAAGAGAAGGAAAATGAGCAAGAATATCATATGCACTTCCCTTAAAACAAGAAAAAGAAGTTACATAAACTTCGAATGCAATCTAATGTATCAATCCTCACCTGGTCACCTGATGGCAAACCACGTGTCTTGGGTGCAGTTCTATCAGGTTTATTGAACTGTTGAACCAAATTATCATCATCAAGTATAGATTTTGCTTTCCTGGCCAAAACTCCCCAGAATCCATACTTCTGTTCCTTCAAATTCTTCATTGAAGTATATTCGTATGAGGTTGAATCCTACATTCAGATGCACCAAAATTCATTATGGTAAAGAAACAAATAGCAATTGATTCTACTTCAAGGTAAGAGCACATAACGTTTTCAACAGAAATAGTAATTATCATGAAAAATATGAGTTAGAGATGATAGATCCCCATCAAGCTATCTCAGCATTTATTTTATTTTTGATGAGTCAAAAGAACTGAACAACCATTAACAAAAATGGACACAAACTCTGTTGGGAAATTTAAAAAAGAGATGGCCCATTTTTTATTCAAGGCATGTCAAACAGAAAAAACAACAAGAAAAAAAAAAGAAATTCAAGTATTTAAGGTGCAACCTGTAAAGGGACTATCCAACAAAGCTTTAATAAAGAAATTTCTCAAAGTATATAATATCTAAAACAAAAGGCAAGCATCCAAAAACAATTCCAATATTTCCATTGGCCTGTAGGTGTAAAACAAGAGAGGAACTCTTTTTATTTATGTAAGTCAAAAGATATGCGAATTAGACGGAAGCAGAAATGCAAATGTTAAGACAATGAAGACAAAAAGCCAAGTCATTACACAAGAGTAAAAATTTTAGGTATTTTGGGTTCATTATTTAACAAGAAGAGAAAAGACAAGCAAAAGACATGGATCTAGAGTCAAATAAGGATGAATTAAATGGATACCAGGATAAGTTCCTTTGGAGTACTATATGACTGCCTGATTGGCAGAAATATTAAAATTGAACAAAAATTTTACAAAACTACTATTAGGCCAATAATGCTATAAGGGAACAAAATGTTGGGTTATAAAGAAATAACATTAGAAAAAATTAAGTGTAACAAAAATGTATGTTAAGAAAAATATGTGGTAAAACATTAAAAGATACAAGCAAAATTCAAATTAGTTGAGAAATGGCAAGAGAGGGCACAATTGAACAAAATATGGAAGGAAATTGTTTAAAGTTCTTTGGACACGTAAAATGAAGATCTCAAATATTTAAGTGGGAAGAAGTGATCTATCAACTATTCACAGTAATAATAGAGGTATATAAAACCTAAAAAAAATAACATGGAGAAAAATAATTAGAAAAAAAATTAACTATTTGCATTTAAAATGTCCATTTAACCCATGTTAGAATATTAGTGTGAAGTGGAGGTAGTAAATTCATGTAGCCAGTCCCGTGTAACTGCAAAAAGGCTTAGTTAAATTGGGCTGAAAGGAGACGTAAATTTTAAGAATGCATTTCTTTAAAATAAATTATAGCATAAAGAAAGTACAATTACATCACAATTGAACAAAAATGAGGCGGTCATTGTGCACAAGCACAATTGAATTAAGGAAATCAATTAACAAAATGACGATGTGCCTAAGGAGGGAAGGAGGGAGGGAGGGAGGGGGGAGCGGTAAATAACATGAACGAAAATAAGGATTCGAAATTCGATACACGAAGAAATGGACATTGTAGAGCTAGCGGTCGTCCGGATTAAGGAAATCAATTAACAAAATGACGTGGTGCCTAGGAAGCAGATACGTGAGAAGGCTCTTTTAGTTTGCACATTAATTATCCCGAACGAATTTAGAACACAAATGAAGGAAGGATTTTCTGAAAAGAGAAATTAGAGTTGTTTGCACCGATAGGTTTGGAAATTGTATTGGGCAACTTGAAAAAGTAGGAAATCAAATCAAAATTTATGTCCGAGACAAACGACCTTAAAGGAGATAAGCGCCTAAAAATACATCATTATTCATTCATCCAGAGACTTAGAGGAGATGAAAGCAACTGCACGATCTCATAACAAATCTAATTTAAAAACAAGAAAAAAGAAACGTAAATTTAGCAAATGGAACCCTAAACAACGAGAGGAAAAGAAGGAACCTGGCTAGCCGGGAAAGATCTAGAGCGATTAGGGTCCGGCGATCTGTAAGCAGAGGCAAAAGCCGATTCTCCATAAGCAGATGAGAGGGAGGAATCGCGGTGAGCGGAGGAAGCTCGGATTGCTTGAGCGGCGAGAGAAGAAGACGAAGAGGAGGAAGAAGACATGTCATCGGGAGGCGGAGATGAATATCCAACTTCTTCTTTAAATGTAGAAGCCCTTGTGATCCCTTGTCTTCTCCGATACGCCATGAGTTCAGGCGCGACTCTCACGATCACGAGCAACGACGACGATTCCCGGGCAGAGAGTCAGAGGAGAGATGGCGCGATCGAGCGAGAGGCCTACGACTCAGGGAACCGTAATTTCGTTAACGAAAAATGCTTTTATATTTAGTAAGGCGATGAATGGAAATGACAAGGGGAATGCTAGAATTGGCTCGGCTCCAGCCTCGCGCTCCCTAGATCTGTCTGTGCCTATCGTTCGTGGTATGCAGTAATGTATACAGGGAAACGTAACGTAACTGAGAGAGAGAGAGAGAAAATGGAAGGGAGGAAAGTGCACGTTTGGCGTTGGAGTTGGGCTGGCTGCTGCCTTGTTTGTAGCTTAGCTGTCTTTAGGGAGTAGAACTGTTGCCCAAACACCGTCTCTACGTAATTAATTTATGGACGTGTTAAGTTATCTATAGGATTGCATTATTCATAAATATCAAATTATTTAGTATATAATATTTATTTATTTAATAATTTATTATATTATAAATTTATAATTGTACAAAAACACAGTTCAATTATCATAATTTATTTATAACTTAAAACCATCCATCCTTAAAAGAACAATTAAATGAAATAAAATAAAAACTAGTAAAATTGAATATTTCTTCAAACAATAATGTGTCCTCAAAAGGCCCTCCAATTCATCATTTTCTTCAATATTTTACAATAATATTCTTCAAATATAATTTACTATAAATCTCTTTGAAAATATCCGATAA
Source organism: Tinospora cordifolia (assembly GCA_030144865.1). Taxonomy (NCBI): domain Eukaryota; kingdom Viridiplantae; phylum Streptophyta; class Magnoliopsida; order Ranunculales; family Menispermaceae; genus Tinospora; species Tinospora cordifolia. Next base: position 7,873 of record JAJIYU010016660.1, on the reverse strand, counting down.
AATATTTCACAATAAGTTTTGGCCGTAGGGGACTTCCAGGCTCATGCTTATTGTGTCTTAACAACATTAAACATTCTGGAGTTTAATCTACCAATATAATTGGCTCTTACTTCCTAGTTCATGCTAAGATAAAATTATTCTTATAAAAAAAATGATGAGATTGAATTATACAAAGGTAAGATATGATATAAAAGGGTATTTGGCACACAACATCGAAAATAATTGGACTACTTTTTAGTCTAATTCTATGTTTTATTATAATAATAAAGGATAAAATATTTATGCGGGCCAACATTTTATTTTACAATTGTAAAATTAAACGAATTCACTTAAAATGGTAGGATTGCTTGCTATCCTATTCAGTCTTATCTAATCCAATTCTTTTTCAATTAATCTAATCATATTATGTACACCAAACAAACCCTAATAGAAATTAAATTTGATAAAAGAGAGTAAAATAATTTTACAAATTTATCTGAGATTATTTTATTCGACAATGATGGGATAGGTTAGTGGACTTAAAATTAATTTCAATCCCATCCTGTAAAGTCAGACATGAAAATAAGATAATTTATAATTATATTTCACTCAATTCTAGAATAATGGCATTATTTGGCATTGGTTATTAAACAAACTATTGTAGGCAGCATTGATATTTGAAACATTTATGCATGTTATTATATGTGTGTCTAAGAAAAGTACTGTTAATGTTTGATCTAAGTTTTATTTTATTGAAATGAATCTCAAGTGCAATTAGTTGGTTATGCAGATGCATGATATTTATCTGATCTACATAAACCAAGATCCCAGATAGGTTATGCATTCATATATGATAGTTTTGTTATATTTTAGAGGTCTACCAAACAAACATTAGTTGCTATATAATCAAATCACGCTGAAATGACTTGTGGTTTATATTCGAAGAATGATGCAACAACAATATTATATGAAGATAATGTTACTTGCATCACACAACTAAAAAGAAAATACACAAAAAGAGATAGAACAAAATATATTTTGCCAATTTTTGTATTCACACGTGATTTTTAAATGAATGATGATATTAAAGTTTAACAAATTTATTCTAGTGACAATTTGACAGATATGTTTACAAAGACTTTATCGATTACATTATTTGAAAAGTTTGTTTATAACATTGAAATATGTCAGTTTAGAGATCTTAAATGATCTCATCAAGAGGGAGAATAAAGAAGAGTTATTGATTAATGTATTGTACTCTTTTTTTTTTAGCTAAAGTTTTGTCCCACTGCATTTTTCTTGCAAGGTTTTTAACGAGACGTTATTAATAATATTATAAGACTTTATAAGAATACATATTTTTTTCTTTCTAAATTTTTTTCTATTGAGTTTTATTTAGTAAGGTTTTAATGATGTATATTCTTATATAAAAGACATTAAAAGGGAATGTGTTGTAAATAACAATATTGAAATATTAAATGTCTTTGTAATTCCTTTAATATTTAGTAATTTGTAATATCTAATCACATAATGTCTAAATTAATGAAATTATTAAATATTATCGTTAAGAGTGATGTAACCCTATTCTAAAAAATTATATAATAGGGTTTTGAGTCTCATAAAAATCATCAATAAAAAGAAAAATTTTCTCTTGAATTTTTTTCTCTCTCTAGTGTTCTTGAGTTTTCTTTTTCTTTTGTTGAAAAAATTTTTACATTTTTCAATTTATTATAATTTAATACATAAAGATTTTTATATAATTACTCTATTGAACTAAAATGATATACTTATCCTAATAAAATACGAATTTAATCATATTAGCTCCGCTGATTAGTATATATAACAAATATATGTAAATAAGTATATTTCAATAAAGCAGGTTATATTTATTTATTATAATGTCGACGATGGTGATGTGTGAACGGCGTCGAACAATCTGACTGATAAATTTAGCGGAAGGGGGTAACCGCTGGAAGAAAGAAGCTTAGAGAAAAGCAAGAAGATGGGATGGATGACTGAGAGGACGAAATTTCAGAGGTCCCTTTCTCGTCTGTCATCCCAGTCTCTTAAATTCATTTGAAACCGTCGTAACTGCTGGAAGAAAAAAGTTAAGGCCGGAACTTGGGTTTTCCTGGCCGGATCATTGAATATGTGCGTGTCTCTTAGTTAGAGCAGCAGAAGACGCAGATATTCATTATTTGTTTGTGTATGTATTTATGGTGCATTTTACATACCACATTCTTTGTTTCATCATCATCATCATCAAATCTTCGTCTCACTGTCAAGAGAGATATCTTCTGTTAAGGAGAAGACTTGTTTCTCTCTCTTTGCTGGATTGTATAGATCTATGAGTCGCTTTCCTATTCCCTGACTCTCATGAAAGAAATTGACAGATCATCCCCCTATCTACCCCTTCTACGCTGAACTTCTCTCTCTCTCTCTCTCTCTCTCTCTCTCTCTCTCTCTCTCTCTTTCTCTCTCTCTCTCTCTCTCCACTTCTTAAGTATGCTTTTTCACCACTCCATTAGGCTTCTCCTGCTCTTCTTCTCATATGTATATATATATATATATATATATATATATATGGATGAAGAATAAAGAGAATTAGGTTTACTGACGCGATTCGTTCATGGACCTTTTATCAGTGATAAACCCCGGCCGATACAAGTATATATTTATATATATACTTCTCTTTCCAGTTTCCGCATCATCATCCCTCTTTTTTTTTTTTTTCATTTTTATTAGTCTTTTATCAGCAACTTATGGCGATTCTACGTTAAATATATCTTTTTTCATTTTTGTTAGTCTTTTATCACTAGTTGATCTTGATGTGGGTTTTCTTCTTTCTTATCCTCTCGCTTGGATGTACGCTTTGAGGCAAGTTTTTTTTGTCAATTTTGTAAATCCTTATCTATCTTTTTACGGATATTTAACTGTTGCTTGTATTAGGGTTAGTTTTTTTTGGCTAATAAAGTGATCATTTTTCTGTTTCTTCCGTTGAGATGATTCGTCTTATTCTTGGATCTGTGTGGTTCTTGATCAATTTTAATAGTGACGAACGACCCCACGTGGTTTTGGTTTCTCAGTATCTAGGATGCTCAATTACTTGATCTGGTGTTTGTTGGGCGACATTAGTAGTTTTGATTCCATTCTTCTTTCGCATTGAGTGTTCCCGTAAGGGTGAACATGATTTAGGGTTGTGGTACGGCTCCCTTCCTCATGCATAGCTTATGGAGTTGCTTATGCTGCCGGCTATGCCAAGAGCACATTCCAATATTTCCTTCTCCTTGATTTTTATACTTCGTTAAGACTTGAGCCAAACTTTTCTGGTTTTTATTGATTTAGCTACCTAAACCGAACGTGAACATGCGGTTTTTGTTTTACGTTCCCGGAGAGGCGCTCGCCCCCGTCCGCCGGGTAGGCTTTCTTTTTTGTTTTTTCACCTTCTTCTGAAAAAAGGGACTAGAATCTGTTTCTGCGATATCAATAGGGTTTGGCATAATGCCTCTCGATGATGTTCAAGGACCTCATCTGGTCTTGATTTGGATAATTTTGCTTCTGTAGCTATGCTTCAGAAACTTAGTGCCTTTTTTCCCCTAAAAAATTCGTCTGGTGTCGTAAGTTTATCTTTAGTCCTTTCAAGTATGTGACTACTAATCACAACTTTAGCTTCGATGTCTTTGTTATAGTTACTAGACATTGAATCAACTCTCGGGCATGTGACTACCAAGTTACAGCACTTATGATGTCATCTTCGTTTCTTGGATGGTTAAGCTGCTTAATGAACTTCATGTCATGAATTTATGTAGTAAAAAATGAATGGCAATTGAAGTAGGTCAGTTGGTGAAGAACAATTTTCTTGTTTCAACCCTGGTTGTTTTTCCCCTCATTGTACTCTCTCTCTCTCTCTCTCTCTCTCTCTCTCTCTCTATCTTGAACTATATCAAAATGTATTGATGAATTTGTTCAAAGTTAGGCGGAGGTAGAGTCCAACATTTGCTATCTGTTTCCGTGTAAACATCCATTTGTCCATATGCTGCTGTCAATGATAGTTGGGATAATGTTCTGTCTTTTCTCTTTGTTAGGTTATGAAAGGGGTGAATTGTTTTTGGAAGAAGTTTAATTTGGAGCCGGATGCATAGAGAAATGGTTCAAGAGAGCTTCCTTCAGTCCACTCATGGATGGGTAAAGAGGTTGAATTAGCTGCCGACTCATTCATTCAAACACTCAGTAGAAAGGGAATCAATTTTTGCTACTGTGGCTGTGTGAATGATGCGGAAGATAAAGTTTCTGCCTTTTCTCCTCTACGCTTGGACTGAAGGGAGCTCCCTTTTTCGGTTTCCTTATTTCTCTTACACCCATAATCCAAAAAGAGAAGGTCGAGTTCTCATCTCCCACACACTGAAGTATCCTCGTTGAAGTTGTGTATTGTATTTTACATTCCGAAATTCCTCTAATTGCTCTCTGTACCTGCATTTTAAAACGGGTAGCAAGACCTACGTTTTCCAAGCTAATAATTATATTCTAATGGAATCAGACATTTGATAATGTGAAGAATTAACGAGCATTTCGCGTACAAACGATATTTCCTAACTTTCTAGCTGGCATTTCCTGCCCTTCACTTTTTCTTTTGTTGGCTTACTTTCTTGAATATGAGATGGACAGGGTGAAGGCGATGATGATCGTGCGTTCTGGTTCTTTCTTTGTTTTTTGTTTTTTTTTCGTTCTTTTAATCTTTTGAGCAGCGTTCGGTACGTACAGGCGTATATATAGGTTCGTGTGAGGGTGGAACTAATTAAGGATTGTAATGATAATTTGTGCATTAAATGGGGTTGTGGATTTACGATCCTTCGCTCCTGGAATGGAACTCAAGTTTAGCGGAGGGCGGGGTTTCAGTCTAGAAGACAAGAGGTTGGAACTTGAAGCTAGCATATGTAGCTATAGGTGGCTGATGATGTTGGGAGCTAATTGGAGAGATGGTTTGGTGGCGTATATGCGAGCAGCATAAGCAAGCCTTGGTACTCGGCACTGTCTTCTTTATTGTTTATTAATTTGATAAAGAGTAAGTTTGCCGAACGTCCCAACTAATGAGAAGTCAGCATAAGCACCACCTGGCTTTGGTCACCTCGAAATGAGATAAGTGTACGGTGAATGCAGCTGCAAAGTCATAAAACCCCTACCGCTTTTTCTTTTTCATTTACATATGCGAATGTATGGTCTTTGTGAATTGCGACTATTAATATTGTTATTATTATTATTTTATGCAGAAGGAGAAGAGCACTTAAATATGGTTGTGGTGTACCTAAGCATGCACAGGTCTGGAAAAGTCTTGACGAAGCTGAGTTCTTTGTGTTGATCGAGGTTGAAAGTACAGCCCATCTGATTTAATTATTCAAGTTCTGGAGCTAAAGTTTATTTTTTATTTTCGAAGTATTTCTTCTTTCCTTTCATTTCCATTTGAAGGTGTGCCAATGGCCTTTGTACTTATTTTATTTGGTTTCGCGTCTTTCTTTATATCTGCATCCAGTTGGAGCAGCTTGTGATATAAGGCCATTTTTGGCTGGGAAGAGGTTTTTATTTTTTTTATTTTTATGTTCATGGTTTGGCTTACATGTATGTATGCTGTGGTGCGTCGATCGTCCCGTCATGAGGGGGTTGTTTATATCTGATTCCCCACTTCGAGGTATGGGTGGTGGGTGTTCCATACTTCCACTTAAGGCCATGACATGACTTGCCTGAAATGGCTATGGGGAGGCTCAGCCGTGTATTGATTTGCCGCTTTTAGCTATATAGATTAGCTATTACAACACTCGTCTTAACATTATGATGGCATAAAATACGTTCTAGGGCGTTCCTTGTACGTGCATTTACATAATTTTTCCATTTCCTCTTCTAATTAATGTTATGTTTTGGATTATCACGCGCTTGTTGATTACTTCCATTTGAAAGAGCTGGAATATATATATATATATATATTCCGGATAAAGAAATGCATGGGGACGCTCGTCCCTTGGGCTTTTTAAAGCCTTGCACATCTGCAAATTGTCTTTTCTTAATTTGCTTCTGCGATCTATTTCTCCATCAATATTTACGTGACAAAATTTTTTTCTCCCTATTGATATACAATAATGTTTATTCTATTTGACAACCAGTTTTGGGTTCTATCACCATCTGTTTGGATTTATGTTCCTCGGTCAAGCAAATAGCCTAGTTGTTTTTCTTGAGTGTTTCATATATAGGTGATTTGGTCGGCATTTGGGTGCTTAATCATTCTCGGTGTAATTGGCCTTTGTGTGATGGTCATTTCTAGACATGCGTCGTAATCATATTAGAGGGTTTGTCAAGTTTTGTCTCAATTGGAGTTTGTTTCGTCATTTAAAAGGCCTAGTATTATAGGTTTCATTTTTTTCATATTTCTTTTTGGATGTACTTGAAAAACTTAACAGTTACCTTGTAAGGAAGGTGATAGTCGCCTAGAGTAATGCATTGGTCTCTTTTACATTCACGTGCTTCTTTATAAAGTTATCACAATCGTCTTTTTTGATGGCGTGTTATTGCTAGCACGTGGTTCTTTAACAGTACTTACTCTCCTAGGGTGTGTGCGTATTTTCATTCGTGTACTTAATATAAATGTACAATTGCTTTGAATATTAATAAAAGTTTCATTTATTATTGTTGCATGTGTTTATGTTTGCCATTTTTTCTCTACTTGCAGATTAGTTGACCTTACTAATTGGTTAACTTAGTTAGGTGCCTTACGGTGTCCCTTAACTAAGAATATAGCTCGTGACAAGTGGTATCAGAGTCAAGTAACGAGATAATGACGACTCAAAACAAGTCCACCAAGGAGCGCTTGGAGGAATTGGAGAGGCAAGTTGCCCAAAGTGCAGAATGGATGACGATCATGGAGTGATTGGTGAAACGTGTTGAGCTACTTGCATAGGGTTGACACACCTTTGGGGAAGCACTTGATGACGTGAGTGAGGAAACTTATGTGGCCTTTCGAGAGAACTGGGGTCAACTAGACGATGTGAATCCTAGGATAAATGTTCTCACAAGATTGGCTGGGACAAGTGGTCCATAAGAGTTTGAGGTAATGTGAAATATAAAGTTGCATGAACCGAAATATTACAGTGGGACTTGAGATGTAAAAGAATTGAAAAACTTTTTTTTTTAATATTGAGTGATACCTGAATGTGGTAAAGCTGGAGACTGAACATGATAAGGTTTCCATAGCCACGATGTACCTTACTGGTGATGCCAAGTTGTGGTGGTGAAATTGATACTGGGATGTTCAAAACAGATTAATTGAATTTGATTCTTGGGAAGCTTTTAAGAGGCAACTCAAGTGTCAGTTTTTTTCGGAGGATGTCGAGTTCTTAGCTAGGTAGAAGCTTCAGAGACTCCAGCACACAGGTAGTGTTTGAGAATACGTGAAACAATTTTTGGTCCTGGTGCTAGGTAGTCTACCTTTGATATAACACATATATACAAAACAAGTAATAGAAGCTTTTTTTGAAAAAAGAAAATTATCATTAAGGTCTATTTTATAATGAGGTCTTTCAATATATATATATATATATATTAATCAAGATGTTTTTAACTTTGAAATTTGTTTGAACCTAACACTAATGTATTAAAACCAAAAGTATATATATATAAAAAAATCTTAAATAAACAAACCAACAATTATATCTGTAATTCTCTATACATTTTCTTTTCTTTTCTTTTTTTTTTTTGCTAAATATCAAGCAATTAAACATATTATCTAATAATGCCATTAATATCTTACTAGAATTTTTACATGGTACATTTATCAATATTTTTTGAATAACATGTGTTGCAATATATAAAATATTATAATATTTTATAATAATTATATTTTTATGTATTG
>JAJIYU010016659.1:0-12061 GCA_030144865.1 Tinospora cordifolia | reverse complement strand
TTTATATTTAAATATATACATATATGTGTTTTAAACTCAAATTTCGATTATTATGTCACTGAAATTTTCGGTATTACAATTATGACATCACTAAAATTTCAGGTATTACACCTATCACTTGCTGACCTAGCTGGTCAACAGAGTCCCAAATGGTCAATTCTGGTCCTCATTGAGTCAATTGGGCCAAAATGGGTCAAAATTCCTAATTTCCATCACTTAGGCACATTTTACCCTAACTGCACAACAATTTTTCCAATTTTTTTGCTAGTAATCCGTACATCGAATTTGTGCCAAATTTTGCAGACCTATTTTAGACTCCTTAAATCTTTCCTAGAATTTTAAATCATAATTTTAGGACTCTATTTGATAGTGTTTTTAACTGAGATATCAGGGTGATTTCATGTGACAGGCAGTGACTATTTGCCTAATTTGACCTATTTATCCATATTAGAATGCTCTGAAATTTGTTATGCATATTCTAGACATGTTTAGGAATCTCTCCACCAAATTTTAGCCCAATTCACTGAGGTTTGGTTATTCAATTTACTTTCAAAATTCTTATCCGAATTATAGTGATTTTTGGGTTCACATTTCTATCATTCTTTCATGTGTTCATTTACCCCACCAAACCTCTAATCTAAGGGTCATTCCTTACACATATTGCAAGTATTAGGTCATTCTACAATTCCCTATTAGGGGTTCTTCCAAACAGTAAGCATGTATAGGCCCAAGGTCATGTTCAAACGTTTCATTAAACATGTCACATGCATTCCAAACTCAAAAATTTTCCTAAGTGTTAAACATCCAGCTAGCATAACATATTTGTACGTGTACTAAATCATATTCAGATAGGCTCATGGTTAGATCTTTATACCTGTATGTAGCCTCTACTATGAGGCTTTAAACGCCTCTGGTTTCAATCCCAAGGGTTGTCCTTAAGTGCTCCAAATACAGCCTCCAATTTGGTCCAACACCTAATTTTGTTGGCACTATCGCAACAGTAAATCACACAGTCAATACCAGTGACTTATAAAACGTATTAAATGTTCTAGTATCAAGTTCCTACCACTTGGACACTTGAATACACATAATGAGAGGTAAACTAAAGGGTCTTACCTTAGGGACGAACCTAGAATGGTTCAGGTGTGAACCCCCCTATAGTTGTTCCAACACTGTTTCTGTCACACAACTGCAATAGTAAGTAGATAACCAACTTTAATGGCTCAAAAATCATGTGTAAAGCCTTATTTTTTGTTCTCTAACAATTAGAGGTTAGAGTACACATGAAAATGAAGAAGATGGACTATCTCACCTCCAAAATGGGCTTGAAACGGCCTAGGAGTCGAAGCTCGAAAGGTGGCTTCAACATAGACTTTTCTATTTTCTGGGTTTGAACACTATGAACAACACCTCTTTTCGGGGGTTTCAGCTCCAAATGGTTCCAAGATTCAACGAGTTGCTTGTGGAACTTCGTAGGTAGTAGTAAGAGCTTTAAAACAAGTTAAGATTCAATGGATTTGGCCAAAAAATGAAGGAGATTCGAGCTTGTGAAGAAGGGCTACAACAGCTGAAAATTCTGGACTTTTGCTCAAGAATGGGTTTTGTTGCACGGAAGGGAGCTTGCATGGCCACATAGGATGACACGTGGCCACCCACATGGCCTCCAAGCTCTCATGTTGGACGCCCAGTTGGCAATGTCCATTGGCCATATCAGGTGGTTGAGCTTGATGGCAAAAACTAGGGGTGCAATACCATGGATTTCCATGGCTTAATGGCTAGAAAATGCCTAGAAAATCTCCAAAAATCTGCTGAAATTCATCAAAATTTCACACAAAACAACAAAAATAGGGGGTATTTGTCTATTGTTGGGCGCATGGGTCGGCCAAGACGTGGGCTAGCCCACGGTTGGGCCTCAAACTCCCACGGGCCGTTGGCCCGCACGCTGAAATTCACTCTTCTTTTTATTATTTTCCATTTACTTTGTTTTTCATTTTCCATTTTCTTATACACACACACAAATATATATATATATATATAATTTCACCATTTTCTTCTCTCTAAAATTATAAAAATTATTAATCCATCTTTTTCTCACAAAAAATGTTCCTATTATATATCATTTCATCATCTATCCAATTATTTAAAAAAAAAATTGAATAATTCATCTAAAATTATATTTTTCTCAAAAATTTCATTTATCACTCTAAAAATTTCATAATTATTCTAAAAATTCAATAATCAATCCTAAAAATCATTTTATGTGTTTTCTCCTTAAAATTATAATTTTTTCATTATTCTAATTTTCTTCAATAAATAAATTCGAAATTATGAAGATTTGGAAATTTTTCATATATTTTCATTAAAATTCAAGAAAATACATAAAACATACATGTGTCGAATCCGTCAATCCGATGCTAAAAATATGGGTCGTCACATATGAAACATATGTAAAACATACATTTCAATAAAATAATTTGCAAAGATAACAAATTGAAAGAACTATTCAAAGACAATTCATAACTCTTTTGTGAATCATTCTTCGTTGTTTCAACCCAAATCATACTTTTTTGTGCATTATCCTCTTGGATTTTAGCTTTATACTTAATTTGACTCAATCCTAACTATACAATCCTTATACGAAGTTCAATTAACTACGGCAAGCCTTGAGTCAAACTTAGTCAAATAAGGTTAACTCTCAACTCAAGGTCAACTTTAGGTCTAACTAGTCAAACTTTTGAATCATGCTAATGTGGAGACTGATGTGGCAAGTCCAAGTCAATTGGGGCCAAACCTTGGTCGATCCCGTCAAAAGTCCATTTCCTCTTTTCCACACTTACATACATTTCACTAAGGTTGCCCCAAGTCTATCCAATAATTTTTCAAATTTTGTTGTGATTAAACCACACATTAAAATACTACAAAATTTTACTAAATAAACTAGTCTTGCAAAATAATCTCCAAAATTTTTTGATATATTTTTTGGGGCCTTCATTGTTAGGGTTTTGAAACATCAAACTTATGGGTTTGTCTCTGCCTAGGTGTAACACGAGACTCAAATACTAGTTCAATTATCCTATCAAATTACATCCAATTGAGCTGAAAGTTTAGGTGTTGTAAGTAGGCTTACCTAGAAAACACTCTACAAAGTTTCAAAGTCAAATTCAATTTCTAACCCAATTAATTATCATCATTACCATGTTGTGGTATTTTAGTTTTATAAGATAATACATTTTCAAAATCACTTCAATTACCTAAATTGATCAGCTTGAATTTGGTATGCATTCAATTAAGTGGTCCAGAAACAAGCCTTCCAAATTTTATAGCAATTGGTGTTATATAACCTAATTGATTGTATAAAGTAATATAATTGAAACTGCTAGAAATCTATTATTATCAACATGGGATTTTGTGATTCAATTCATAAAATTGCACATAAATCATCCTTAATTAGCACATTAAACATCTAGTTCCATCTCATTTCAATATTCATGATTCAATAAACTCAATAATTATAACTGATTTGCCATTAATTTTGTAGAATTTAGATCATAATATTCTACAACTCATCACTTTTTTTTTTCCAAATCGTGCTACTCATCTTGACATCAAGATTAGTTTAGATAGACTATTTACCTTAGAAGAATACTTTATAACTAGTTCAATTTCCTCTGTCCTTAATTTTTAACTACTTGGTTCTACTTGTTGTCCAATTAAGTTGTAACGACCAGTATTTTGACATTGAGTTGAAGGGTTCAACATGTATTTGCATGTATCAATTAATGAATTATAAATGAAAATATATGATTTTATTAAAATTATATAAATTATGATTTTATGGGAATTGTATAAGTTAATGCGCTTGATTTTTCGACAATGGTATTGATCAATATGTGTATTAATTGGAAAATGATAGAAATAATAATAATGCAAGTGGAAAAAAATGATGAATGAAATGCATTTAAGCAACAAATAAATATATCAATACATATATATATATATATATATATATATATATATATATGTTTTATTAAATGATTATGGGCAAATTTTTGAGGAGCTGACTTTTTGTTTAAAAAAGAATTAAATAAATAGAATAATAAGGGATAAAGTGGGTTGGATGAATCAAAAGAAAAAAAAAATTGATTAATTAGATAAAGAGATAAAACATGCTTTTTGGATAAAAGAAAAAAAATTAATTAGAAAAAATAGATGATTATCTTGATGAGTCATGGATAATTGAAAAAAATAAAATAAGATAAGATAATATTAGATAAGGTGTAAGATAATGCTTCATTTTATGAAAAGATAAATGATAAGCTAATATTTGATGATGTGTAGGATAATGTAGCATTCAATTATGGTGGGACTTACCCCAAAAATCAACCACTATAAATATGAGATGCTCATTTCCTCGTTGCTCATTTAATTTGCTCTCCTCATTGGCCATCCGAAAAGAAGAAGAAAAGAAAGAAAGCAAAAAGACGAAAAGAAAGAAGGAACAAAGAGAAGGAAAAAAAAAGAAAAAGATAAGAAAAAGGAAATAAAAGAGGAAAAGAAAATTGTCTAGTTTAAAAAATCTGACATTTTTAGTAAATCATTTTTACTTCTTTTTAATTTAAAATTATTATAAAAATTGTGATTTATAATTTTCATAGTGTAGTTTTCAATAAAGGCATGAGTTTAATGTGAGACCCAAAACTAAGATGTATTTTCCTTAAGAATGAAATCATACAATAAATAAATAAATAAATATATATATATATATATATATATATATATATATATATATATATATATATATAATATTGGTATCCTTGTAGACCATAGAAAATTATATGGTAGTTGAAAGTCGATACATAAAGAGTATACCCATTAATACTAAAATTTTAGTTGGCGAATGCTGAAATGTTCAGAATGAAATTTTGAACTCAATAACACTGAAATTAGAATTTTTTGATGTCAATGAATATAATAAATTCGCATTAAGCGATATATATATATATATAGGGTAATGTGACACCCCGGGCCCCCAGAACAAAACTCAAGTCTTCCTGCAAGCGTCACGTGGGGCCCAGCGCATAGGTAAGCACTCCCTTCGGCTCAGATGTCGTGCGTGCGGGACATTTCAAATTTTTGGGGGTCTGATCCGTCGGGAACCTAGGGTCGTCAACTTTTTTCAATTCTCTAAATCCGTTCTCAATTTCATTAAATGAGAAAACATATTAATCTTGATAGAAAATCATACTATGCATTTCAGTAAATTTAATACCTTGAAAAAAATAATTTCAAACACTTCACTGGATTTTTCACAGTTAATATTTATAATAAATCAAGATACTGCAGTAGAACCAACTATCAAAATATACAGCCAATGCTATACAATTAAGATATATCAAAAAAATATACCTTTCCTTTGCAACGGAAACAATTCTTCAAAAGCTTACAGAAAATCCACAGTTCGAAACAAATACAATGTTTCAAAATTAATATCACAAATTCTATACAGCAAAATAGGCCACATGCCTCCGTTTTCTTCATAAATACAAAAATGGTAAAATAGTTTAAAATCAAAATAAACTCAAAGTCCTTTGGTAACCTCCTAGTAAGGCTACCCTACAACATCCCTTTGTTGATCAGTCAGTGTACTCCACCTCTGTGAGTACCTGTAAAAGAGAGTGGGGTGAGCTCGAGAGCCTAGTGGATCATCCCTACACATCACTAGCATTATATAAACCAAAATCCAAAACACGCACACACTTTCATTACATTAATTGTTTAAAACATTTAATTGTTTTGTTGTACTCTAAGACCGAAAGAACAATACTCCTGATGTCCCTTTGTGACACGAAATTGATCCTAGTCAGTACCGTCTCGAGCCACGATACCATTCTCGACCTGTCACAACATCCAAGAACAGGTGCAATAGCATACGTTCACTGCCCACCCATCCAAAGAACCCTCAGCATTCGTAGGAGGCTTAATTAAGAACACCAGTGATGGAATCTAGAAGGTGTTGTGTGGAAAATATGGCCATGTCCACAAGTCGTAAACAGATGCCACCATCGCCCCGGTACGTGGATTCAGATCAATCCATTAATCTTCTTTTATTTTCAGTCATTTTCATTCCATATCATATCATCATGCAAGGTATCTATCTCATGTAGCAAGTAATAGACATAACCAAACATTATGCTTCATATTCGATCAAATACTAAAAGTATATAACTAGACATTATGCTCAATCGTCAATCAAAGCATTCAAGAATCATATACATCCTAGCCTGTGTCTAACATCCTAAGCTACACAAACATCATGATTTGAACTTAAAATCTATATAATACTAATGAGTAAGAGAATCCTATCCACCTGTTTATGTTAGATGACCCTTGCGCCTACTCGCAAAAATCAACGCTCAAGGTCCAAAATCTGAATATATAAATTTCATCATTTACTCAAAAGAGTTAAAAATCCATATTTCTCTTTTTGCCACCTTAGAGTGCGAAATTACAGTCAACACGTTCCAAATTAAGAATAAAACATATTTAGAACTGACTACTACTTCAAAGGAGGAGTAGATTGTGTTTTTTACCTATCCAAGGAATTGCACTGCCCAAAACCCTCCAAATAGGTGAAATTTCTCTGGATCCGTAAAAAACTGCAAATAAACAGTTAAAACTTACTGAATTCAGTTCTAAATCAATAAACTCTCAATTTAAAAAGAAGATTCGAGCTTATTTGGTTCAGGATCGCTTTATGCATCAAGAACTCTCAAATCCTTAGTTTCTGATACTGAATTTGTATAATTTTCTAAATGAATACATAGATCTTGAATTAAAATGATTAAGAGGTTAAGACTCCTACCTCAGACCTTTAGATCCTTCTTGGATCAACTCTGAATTGTCTCTCTAAAGCTCTAAGATGATTTAGGATAATTTATGCGTGAAATGACGAAATTAGGGCTTGAAAATTTTTAAATATTGTGTAATTACTGTGGTTGGCACTTTAGTGACCACAGTTACCTTGTGCCCTAATTTCTTTCGTGATTATCCTCTGATAAACACGGTCGGCCATTCAGTGACAGCAGTTACCAGTGCGAAATTTTATTTTTTCACATTTTTTTCGAACTATCCGACATTCCAATTTATTTTATTTTCATAAAATACCATATAATAAACATTGAAAACATGTTTTCAAACATTTTTACATTGATTTCATAATTTTTAAAAAAATCATTTTCTATGTGAATGCATTTGAAGAAAACTCGAGGTATTTAGGTAAAATAATGTTAAATAATAGAAAAAATGTTATATAATATTGTATAACATTGTGAAATACTTATTAGGAAAAAGTGTAACATAGGAAATAATATTTATATATTGAACCACAAAATTTATAAAAGTGGTTGGTTATTGTATACTAAAGGTGGGACACATATTAACAATACATATTTTTAGTATTTTAAGTCAATGTTAAAGGCTTAATTAACCTTGTTAATCATGTTGATCCTGTGGCTTAGACAGGTTGGTGAGGGTTAGGTTTAGATAGAGTGGACTACAATTTACCAAGTTAATCCTTTGATTGACCAAGTACCATAAGTTAGATTTGAGCCAAGTTTTATTTACATATTAAAAACCTAAGTTGATCATGTAGGATCAAACATAAGTGGGATGCAACCAGTCACTAGAGGAGCACCGGGAGCTGAACATCCTTATAAGTAGTTGTAATACCCCAGAATTTCGCGAGCTCGTCACATCATGAGTTAAGATGAAATTAGACATTATTTTGTAGAAAGATGAGATTATAAAATACAAAGAACAAAACAAAAATAAAATAAGTAATAGTGTTACAAAAAAAAAATAATAAATAATATTCATATACATGATAGAAGAGTTAAAGGGATTATCTGATAATATTATTATTAACTTATCGGAGCTTATAATGAAGTTTAAACAAATAAAATGATTAACAAATTAATAAAACTATAAGTAAATGAAATCAAAGTTTTGGATATGGTCGAAAAAAAAGAGGCATCAACGAAATATGAAAATGAGGAGAAGAACCAAAAATTTTTGGTTGCTCGGACTTGGTCGGTGAGAAGATGGATCTGGCAGTTTAGGGAAGGAAGTCTGGCAGTGATTTCATATCTTTCTGGACAATCGAAACGTTATAAATAGAGATGTCGACCATTGGAGAGGAATGGAAGAAGAAGAACTCTGCAACTTCGATTTTCTGGGTTGGACGAGCTTAAATCATGTGAAGCAAGCTGGCAGTGAGGAAACGGGCTAAAGATCTGGATTTTGGGTTCAAAAAATCTGGGTTGGCTTCACGGACAACAAAGAAGAGAGATGAAAGCAAAAAACAGAGGACAAAATGAAATCTGGTGTATGTGGAGTTTAAAGCTCTAAATTTGTGTTTTGGATTACGGTTGGAACAAGGAAAAGAAAAAAACAAAATTTCAGATCCAAACTCTCAATGGGGCGTTGCAATGATCGAAACAGAGGAATCAAATTGATACTATTTTGAGTGGATGTGTAACACCCCAATTTTCAACCGGACCTCCGCTCATGTGTTACCTCACGTGTGGATCGTCATCCGATGAAAACCAAGGTGCTACTTAAAAATTTTGTTATGTTAAATCTTTTACTTCAAAATTCAGTTCATAATCATTAGTTCTCAAGTCAATGTCTTGATATATTTCTTATACAAAACAAAAGAATCAAAATAGTTTCTCAATACATTCACCAGATTTCTCAAGATAATTCATAAAAAATGCAACGGAACAACTTTAAAGACTATTATTAAAACCAAAATTGTTAAACAAGAAAAGTCATTTAAAGATAAAATAAACCAAAGTTCAAATCAACGTAATTACATTAAAACAGTCCAATAAAAATACATAAAACATGACCTCCAAGTCTCCTATCCTGAACGACCTCCCTAATGAGGCATCCACTTAAACTGTGAGTCTTCTGATGTAAGTTAACATACTTTACGTCCAGATGTACTTGAAAATAAAGTAGGAGTGAGCTCGAAAGCCCAGTGGATCGTTCCTACACATCACATGCATTATACAGACCCAATCCAAAACATTACAAACATTTTCAACCATTAGGCGTTTCAAACATTCATTTGTTTTAGTTGTAGTCTAAGACTGAAAGAGGGTTGAGATGCCTTTCGGTATTCCCTGTGATCTGAATGAGAAACAAATCTCAGGTAACGCCTAAGGCCGGTTACCTGTCAGAGTCATAATCCAAGGGAGTGTACTTATCGCGACTCATACCGTCTCCCAAAGACTTCGAGCTGTTACAGTCAGCTCCGGTTGGGAATACCTACGATCCGCCTTGTGGCTCGACAATCTCAAGCAGTAACATATAGGAGATGTCACCTCGATCTGCCTCAGGCTCGTCAATCGCACCGGTACGTGGATTCTTAATAAATCATCGTCTTATTTTAGTTTTACAAACAATCTCAAACACATCAGGCATCATACAATACACTAGAGAATATAACCCAAACTATGCTTGCAGACAAGATGCATGGGTTAGCAATAATATATAGATGCATATGCTCATAGTCGAGCATGCCATATTTGAGTAAATCCAAATGCAGGATCATGTCGTGAACTAATTTCGCGTGGATTAAGAAATTCATCATACATCACATATCATTCACTTAAGCCAACCAATATCAATCAATTTCCTAACAAGATTCTAATAACCTAGAACTATCCAATCAAATGTTTTGAATCTTAAATCCATATAATACATACGGGCAAGGAAGTCACGCCCACTTGATTTTGTCGTTTTTCAGGGCGACCTTGCTTTCCTTCGGGTAATTCCATGCTATAAAATGTACAAACCTGAAATTTAACGATTCATGAGATTCTTTAGTTTCTAATTCACTTCAACCTACTTCAAGATATTCTTAAGCCTAAATAGTTTCTAAATTAATTATAAAGTTCAAATATCAACTTAGACTATTCTCGAATTAATTCTAAATTCTAGAATTTCATATAGTTATAATAAAACAGTTCCTAAGTTCTTAGAATTTCTTAATATAGAATTAAAACTTTTATAATTGATTTCTAAGCTAATAATTTATTTAGTACTGAATAATTTATAAACAAAATGTTACACTCAATTTAGGTTCTAATTAAGTTATATTCAATAAAACTTATTTCACTTAAAATAAGATTGTTATATCTAATATTGGACTAAATCTCCGCATTTCTATTTTTTTTCATATAAAATTCTTAAATTTCATTCTATGCGTCTAAAAGTAAGGGAAATGTTTCATTTCAAAATATCAATATTTTCTGAAATCTAAAATATACCTTTCCAATTAGTATCAGCAACTCGATATTGTTCGTCGCCTTCGCCGTGTGAGCAACCACAACAACAGTAGCCACTACTGTTTCTTCTTCGCGTACCCAACAAAACGCATCCAGTGTTCCATTTCTTTTATTCATTCTTCATGGACAGCAAGTACTTAAAATTCTCATCCTCACAACTTGAATCAACATAGCACATCTCCACATGGTAATTTACACACAACCTCCTTAATACCGCACAACCTAACACCAACAACACCACGTCTAAAAATCAACCAACTCCCACGCACCAAACTTCCTAAGCACATCATTTCCCTTTTCCCTACTCGTGATTCACGGCCCATTACCATGAAAATCGAGATCGGACATAAAAATTTAAATCTAAAATTTCTCTCTATTTCATCCTCTTCTTCTTTTTATTTCCCCAATAGCAACACACCAATTAGCTTAAACCAAGCACTTCATGGCTCACGTCTTCCCCTTCATGCACAAACCAATAGTTGCTCACCTTCATTCTTTATGCTCTTCTTCATTCGGCGGTAGCAACAATCACACACACGCACCACGCATCACTTCATTGCTGCCATTTCTTTGTTATTCACTCCAACCTCAATCAATGCTCTTGCAGCTCATCTACTTCGCAAAAACGCACCAATTTCCAGCAATGTTCAATTCCCTCCTTCCTGAATTAGATGCACTCACGGATCAGTTGCAGTGGCTGTTCTTCCAAACCAGCAACCTCAACAGTTTCCCCACATTCTCCGTTTTCAGTAGCAGCGGCCCCCCAAAATCACTTCCCCACTGCTCTGTTTCTCTTTCTCGTTCTTCTCTGTTCTTCCTTCCTCTGTTCATGCAACAACACCCAAAACAGCAGCATCAACAGAGCAGCCGTGCTCTGCTTCCACTTCCCTGCATGGCATTCCTCTTCATTTTTTCACGTTCAACAGCAGCAGCAGCCTGAAGCAACAGCAACAGTCCCATTGCCCTCTGTTTTCTCCTTCCTCTATTCGTGCAACCACGCCCCACAGCAGCAGCAACACCGTTGCAGACTTCCCTTCCTCCTCCGTCTGGCAGTGACAACGACAATAACGGCAGCTGCATCTTCTCTTCTTCATCTTGCAGCAGCCGTAGTTCTTCTTCCTTGTTCTTACTAGCCATCCAAAAATAGAGCACACAACACACAACGTTGCTGGTTCTTCTTCTTCACGGCTGAATTGCAGCAGCTGTTCGCCCCTATTTTCTGCACCTCATCCTTGCATGGGGTTTTGCTTCATTCGACAGCAGCAGCAGCAGTGATAATGGCACTAGCAGCTACAGCTTCCCTCCTTCGTTCTGCTGAAATTCCTCCATTCGTTCACTGCCTCGCTCTCCTTCTTCAACGTGGTAGCAGCAGCCATAACAAAACAGAACACTGTTGCTCTGGTTCCTCTTCTTCCCTCTGTTCATGCAACGATACTCCAGCCGACCATCTTCTTCATTCATTCTGGCTATCATCAACCGTTTACCATCCGTCCCACCAAGCTCCTCTGTTTTCCATTCATCTTCATGCACGACTTCTTCTTCGTTTGAGCTGCAGCAACAACTCCAAGCGGCAGCAGTAGCCACTTCTTTGCTCCTTGTCTTGCAGTAGCACCAACACCACCCCCCCCCCCCCCCCCCCCCCCCCCCCCCCCCCCCCCCACCCCGCCCCTCCCCCCCACCCCCCCCCCCACCCCCCCACAAAAAAATTT
>JAJIYU010016658.1:0-12040 GCA_030144865.1 Tinospora cordifolia | reverse complement strand
TAGATAATGCCGAGAGGTCGAGGTAAACCCAGGAGAGGTGTAGCCAGAGGCGTGGATGGAGCCGAGATGAGGCATAGTGATGAGGGTACTCCTGTGACACCGGCACCGGTAGTGGTTACACTGACGCCAGAAGCCATCACTGAGATGATGCAGAGGGCAGTGGAACAGGCTATGAGGACGCAACAGCCATCAGCATCACCACAGCCATCAGCACCGATACAGCCACAGGTGCAGCCATAGTCATCGACAGAGATACCGGCACTGGCTCAACGAGGGGTCCACTTCCACAGAAGCAGTACCACAGAATAGACCCATTGGGTTTGATAGGGAGCAGAAGGACCTATTGGTGGAGTTCCAGAAGCTACGTCCTAGTACCTTTGAGGGGACTGGTGATTATATGGTAGCTGACAGGTGGTTCACAGAGATGAACAAGCACCTGTACGCTATGGGGGCATATGGGCCCAGGAGAGTAGCACTAGCAGTGCATCAATTGGTAGGGCCAGCCTACCATTGGTGGGAAATGATTGTGAGCGACCCCACCATTGACCAGACAGTGATGACTTGGGAGGAATTCAAGACAAGGTTCTATAGTAAGTTTTTCTCTACTGCAAGAAAGAGACAGCTGTAGTCAGAGTTTGTCAATCTAAAGCAGAAGACTATGACAGTCACAGAGTATGAGCAGAGATTTACAGAGTTGGCAAGATTTGCTCTTGCTTTGGTCATGGATGAGCAGTCCAAAACGGATCGTTTCATTGAGGGTTTAAAAGTAGAGATAAGAAAGATCTTGGCACTGCTTAAGTTGACGACCTTTATGGATGCTGTAGAGAGGGCACGGATCTTGGAGAGAGACCTAGAGTTTGAGCAGGCATTGAAGGTTAAGAAGAGGACTACGTCAGAGAAGGCTGCGGGACCTTCACAGAAGAGGCCGAGCAAATAGGAGGGGCATAGAGCACCTCAGCCTCAGCGATAGCCACAAGCGCAGCAGGCTCGACCCGACCGTGCTAGAGACCATCAGATAGATCAGGCTAGAAAGCTAGGGTTGTGTTATAAATGCAAACAACAAGGGCACATTTCAAAGTATTGTCCTACCAGAGCACAGGCTCCAGCACCCTAGCAGCAGCAGCAACAGACACGTGGGCAGAGTAGTGGTCCATAGCAGAGACAACAGCCACAGTCCCAACCACAACAAAGGAACCAGGCCTGACTGTATGCTGTAGACGCCCAGACCAATCTCACTCCAGCAATGGAAGGTACATTTCTTTTGTTTGGCATTACTGTCCAAGTTTTGTTTGATTCAGATGCCACTAGATCTTTTATTTCTGAGAACTTAGTAGATAGGTTACAATTGGTAACGAGTCCATTGCCAGTGACATTAGATGTGGCCACACCCATAGGGACTACTTTGAGTTCGAGGAAATACTGTAGATGTGACCTTAGGTTTGGAGACAAGCTAATTTCAGCTGATTTCTATACACTCTATTTTCATGGATATGACGTGATATTGGGTATGGATTGGCTGACTCAATATCAAGCACAAATTGATTATCAGAGACGAAGAGTAACAGTGAGGCTACCATCTGGTGAGATGTTGAAGATAGATGGGGACATGCAGAGATTGCCAAGGAGCCCTACGTTAGCCATGATATATTTTATAAAACAGAAAGAGAACTTCAGGCAGTTATTAGAAGAGGATACTGAAAAGTCTAGGGAAATACAAGATATACTTATAGTGAGAGAATATGCGGATGTGTTCCCTGATGATCTACCAGGACTCCCACCACACAGACAGTTGGAGTTCAAGATCGAGTTGCATCTAGGCACCGACCCCATAGCCATTCCACCCTACAGAATGACACCGGTAGAGCTAATTGAGCTGAAGACCCAATTAGATGAGCTCCGCGAGAAGGGATTTATGAGACCTAGCGAGTCACCATGGGGAGCTCTGGTACTATTTGTGAAGAAAAAGGATGGATCCTTGAGACTGTGTGTAGACTACCGGAGGTTCAACCAAGCAACGATAAAGAACAAATACCCGTTGCCTATAATAGAGGACCTGTTTGATCAGTTGAGGGGAGCCACTCATTTCTCCAAGATTGATCTACGGTCAGCGTATCATCAACTAATAATTAGAGAGTTTGACATATACAAGACAACTTTCAGAACTCAATACGGGCACTTCGAGTTCACTGTGATGCCGTTTAGTTTGACCAACGCGCCAGCTGCATTCATGGATCTGATGAACAGAGTCTTCAGACAGTACTTAGATCAGTTTGTCGTAGTATTTGTAGATGACATCTTGATCTACTCTAGATCGGAGGCTGAACATGTTGAACATTTGCATATTGTTTTGGAAGTATTGAGAATAAATGAATTATATGCCAAGTTCAGCAAATGTGAGTTTTGGATGGAAAAGGTTAAGTTCCTTGGCCATGTGGTTTCGGCAGAAGGAATATTGGTAGATCCTGAGAAGGTAGAAGCGGCATCAAACTGGAAGCAACCTACGACTGTGACAAAAATTAGAAGCTTCCTAGGTTTGATTGGATACTACCGTCGGTTCATTCAAGATTTCACAAAATTGGCTGAACCAATGACCAAGTTAACTTGAAAGGGAGAGAAATTCATTTGGAATGATAAGTGCAAACAAGCATTCCAAGAATTGAAGAAAAGGTTGACTTCAGCACCTGTTCTAGTCATGCCTACTCATGGTGTGAGGTACACTCTATACACTGATGCTTCGTCGGTTGGATTAGGTGCGGTGTTGATGCAAGAGGGAAAGGTTACTGTGTATGCTTCAAGGCAATTGAAGATTCACGAAAGGAACTACCCTACCCATGATCTAGAGTTAGCAGCTATTGTGTTTGCACTGAAAATCTAGAGACACTACCTCTATGGAGAGAGCTTTAATCTATTTTCAGATCATAAGAGCCTGAAATATGTTTATACACAAAAAGAATTAAATCTAAGGTAGAGAAGGTGGGTATAATTTTTGAAAGACTATGATTTTTAGCTGCACTACCATCCGGGCAAGGCAAATGTGGTAGCTGATGCACTCAGCAGAAAAACTAGCAAGAAGGACGATGACAAAGGACAGATGTATCAGTTGATCAGTGACTATCACTTGGGTATTGCGTCAGATGAAAAACGGGCATACTTGTATGTTATGACTTGCCAACCGAACTTATTACACCAAATTAGAGAAGAGTAGAAAGGGGACAGCTGGATCGTTGATCTCACAGAGGGAGTTAGACAAGGCAAGCATACATACTACAAAATTGATGAAGAGGGTATACTGAGATTGGGGAACAGAGTTTGTGTGCCGGGTAATGGACAGTGCAAAAGAATCATCTTGGATGAGGCTCATCAAACTAAGTATATACTGCATCCAGGTGGTGACAAGATGTATCAGAATCTCAAGAAGACCTACTGGTGGAAGGGTATGAAAAGGGACATAGCCCAGTATGTTTCTAGGTGTCTGACATGTCAGCAAGTGAAGGCAGAGCACAGAAGACCTTCAGGGATGTTACAACCACTTCCAATACCAGAATGGAAGTGGGATAACATTGCAATGGATTTTGTTAGTGGCCTGCCGAGGAGTTAGAAAGGGGAAGATATCGTATGGGTAATTGTGGATCGCCTGACGAAGGTAGCTCACTTCCTACCCATTCGATCTACAGATCTTGTCGGGAATCTTGGAGAATTATACGTTAAGGAAATTATAAGGCTCCATGGTGTTCCCAAGACCATCGTGTCTGACAGAGATTCGAGGTTCACTTCACAGTTCTGGCAGAGTTTGCAGAAAGAGCTAGGAAGTCGACTCACCACGAGCACTGCATTCCATCCTCAGACAGATGGGCAGTCCGAGAGGGTCATCCAAATATTAGAAGATATGCTTCGAGCGTGTGTCCTTGATTTCAAGGGCAACTGGAGCAAGTACCTACATTTGGCAGAGTTCGCCTACAATAACAGTTATCAGGCAAGCATACGGATGGCTCCATATGGAGCACTCTATGGCAAACCCTGCAGATCGCCATCTTGTTGGACAGATTTTGAGGATCAGGTCCTCATAGGACCAGAACTGGTAGAAGAAATGAACATTCAAGTAAAGAGGATTCAGAAGAGGCTAGTAACAGCTCTAAGTAGGCAGAAAAGCTATGCGGACAAGAGAAGAAGACCTCTCGAATTTCAACCGGGTGGTAGAGTTTTCCTGAAGATTAGTCCCCAGAAAGGAATTAGACGGTTTGGAATCAAAGGAAAGCTAGCACCGAGATTTATCGATCCGTTCGAGATACTCAAGCGGGTTGGTGAGTGCGCCTATGAGTTGGACTTGCCGAATCGTATGTCCTCGATCCATAATGTTTTCCATGTATCGATGCTGCGGAAGTACGAGCCAGACCCATCACATGTCATACACTGGGAAGAGGTCGTACTTCGCGACAATGCAACTTATGAAGAACCAGCAGTCAAAATATTAGATTGTAAGGTGCAGAGTCTCAGGACCAAGGACATTCCTTTGGTCAAGGTGTTGTGGAGGCATCATGATTTGGAAGAGGCATCAGGTGATTTTTGAGATAGCACGAGTCGACGGACATGGCGGAGGACTCATTTGTTTTGAAACCTCGCCAAAGAGGTTGATAGTCTTTGCTGCGCATTTTTGTTTTTTTTTTCGTATTTGACTAAACTGGGCATGTGCCCATTTTCTTTTCTTTTGGTCTAAACATTTTACACTTGATTAAATGTTTTGGAATTATTTTAGAGACTTTTAAATTGTTCAACTTTGAACTTGATGTGGCTCGTTTCATTTATAATTTTATTGATGCTTTTTATTTCACTTGAAATTTCATGGCTCCAATTTATTTACTTAGGAGTTTTATTTCAAAAAAAAAATTGTGCCTATTTAAATGGTTTTATTATTACCTGAAAGATAGAAAGAGAAACATAATCTAAGAATAGATCTAATAAATGATTTTCGTAGCATTCTGGCTCTCGGCGAACAACGCGGCAGTGGCTTCCCAGTCGAGCGGGCGCGCATTCTGAGCGAGCGCGGCCCGAGGGAACCCGCGGGAGGGCCGGGGTGTTACATAAGGTTACTATGCAAATGAAAGTTTAAATCTTGACCAACTGTTCTAATTCTTGGATATTTCATTCATTTTGTTAGTTCATGTCATTCCATTTTGTTTCGCGTCATTTCGATACCCCAAAGTATCCTAAATGACAATTCTTTCTAATTTGGACCGCTTGAAGGTCGTTTAGCAAATGAAAATTCTAACCTTGACCAATTGTTCTAATTTTTGGATATGTTGTCCCCTTAGTTGATTCATGTCATCTTACTTCATTTCAAGTTATTTTTGGTCCCTAAGGGGCACTAAATGAGAGTTTTGGAACCTGCCAAATTTAGCCCTGAAATGAGTCTAGTTTCATTTTGCAACCAAATTTCACTGAATAAATGATAAATTTCATTTAATTGAGTACAAAGAATTTAGGGTATCACAGGATGCTCTAAGACACATGATGTTTGTACATGGAATAATTAAAGTATTTAAACAAGTTGAAATCATTGAAAATAGAAACTAACTTGGAAAAATCAAATGTGAGATACAAGCTCGAATTTTTTAAGAAAAAAAAACATTGAAGTATCTAAAGCAATGAACAAACCATCAACTATTTCATTTATGGTTTTACTCTAATTAGGGGAAAGTTCATGAAGATATGGTTAAGGTTACAAAAAAACTTTAAACCTTGCAAATCATAGATTTCTTGCTCTAATCTTTTCTTCTTGTTATCAAGTGTTGTTAATTGCTTTTCATGATCTCCAATCAGCAAAACAACTGTCAATCATCCATCCTTCATACTCTAGTAGTTCATGAAAGTATTTCTTCATGCATCTCTTATGGTACTTTTTGAATTTTTGCTCACTGATGTTACAGATATAATATGGCAGCTAATGAATAATAAAGGTGAAACAAGAAGCATGCAAATAAAACATTCAAGATATAACTAGTGCTGGATAGATTGTAGCAACAAGCACATGATGCATCAAGATAAGTATCTATATATGTCATTCTACCTTCCCATCATTCATTATTGACTTCAGCAAGGCGTGCATTTTTTTTAGAGGATAATCGGTGATTCTAGTAACTACAACTGCTTTACATTGAAATATTATTATGCTTAAACACGAATAATATGTACATGTGTGTATGATTCGCACTGGTTAATACAAAAAGTTGAGAAAATTTTATTGAATGAATGATTTGGAATATTTGGTTAGACTATGAGTAGCATGTTTATCTACACTGATTATTTCTATTCTTTGCAAAATAGTTTTAGTATGCCAATTAAATAATTAACATATATTTTGCAAAGAATACATAAATAATCAATGCAATTAAACATGCAAATCATTCACATGTACATATTATTCGTATTTAAGCATAATAACATTTCAATGTAAAGCAGTTGCAGTCACCAGAATCATCGACTATTCATATGTTATACATACGTTATACCGAATATTATTCATATGTTATCCCTAAATTATTCACATGTTATCCCTGCATTTTTTTTACCAAAGAAATCGAACAATTTTATACCCGTATTATTTAGTTAATCTTCACATGTTATCGATCTTCTTTGTTTGTCATTCTTCTGTTAATCTTCATTTATTGTTGTTGTTCTTTTTTGGGTATTTGGGAACGAAGTATCTGCTTCTGCATGTAGTAACAAAATCTCTACTTATAACAGATGGTCTTTTTCTTTGTGCATTTCAATTTATCGATCTTCTTTGTTTGTCTTTCTTCTGTTAATTTTCATTCCTTATTTGCAGAATCGCTGCAGAATCAACACAATCATCTTCTTGTAACTATTGTTATTCTTCTTTGGGTGTTTGGGAACAAAATCTCTACTTGTGCTGGGTACGAAATCTCTGCTTGTGAATTTGGTAACTGTTGTTGTTCTTTTGTTATTATTATTCTTTTTTGCTATTGACTTATTTTTGTTCTTCTATTTAGGAATTGATATATTTAGCTACACATGAATAAAAAAATGAGTTCATATTTCAAGGTTAATTCTCACATCTAAAATTAGATAGCATTATTTATTGCTTGCTTGCATTATTAAAAATTTAAGTAATTTCATTTTTTTAGGTTGTCTTAAGAGTATAGAGGTGGTGCTCAAAATTTTATCAATTTTGTGCTTGCAAGTTTAGGAAATATAAACATAATATTGTATCCTTGTACAAAATGCAAGAACTTGGATCGCCACCATTATGATTTAATATATGAGCATTTAGTCATAAAAGGTATGGATCATATATATACTAATTGATTTTTTTTATGGAGAAAGGCATGAAACATGTGGTTCTGTCTCTGAAGATATACCCATGAATGATACATACAAAATATACAAGGATCATGCATATATTCAAAAAGATTATGATAAACAAAATGAGCATGAAATTGAAGAGGAAGACCTCACACATTTAGTTGAAGAGGCGGAGACACCTTTATATCCTGGTTGCTTGGAACATACTAAAATTTCAGCAACAATAGTTTTATTCAAGTTAAAAGCTTCATATAGTTTAACAGATAGTTGGTTTAATGAATTGCTTAAGATTGTTGGAGATTTTCTTCCATCTGATCATACTCTTCCTAGTTCTTTATATGCAACAAAAAAACTTCCAAAGGCATTTGATCTTGGGTATGAGAAGATACATGCTTGTATTAATGATTGTTATTTATTTAGAAATGAGCTACATGATGTAGATCTATACCCCAAATGTGGTTCGTCTAAATGGAAATCTAAGTACATTTAAAAAAAGACAAAAGTTCCTTAGAAAGTGTTGCGTTATTTTCCAATATTTCCAAGACTTCGAAGAATGTATGGAGTGGCTAAATAGCTGAATAACTGACATGACATCAAAATAACAAAAGTACAGATGGGAAAATGAGGTATCCGGTTTATTCAGCTGCATGGAAAACTATAAATGACAATTATGAATCTTTTGCATTAGATCCTAGAAATATTAGATTTGGATTGACTACAGATGGTTTTAATCCTTTTCAAGACCTTAGTTCGATATACAGTCGTTGGCGAGTAATATTAGTTACGTATAACTTGCCTCCATGGTTGTACATGTTAAAGGATAATTTAATGTTGACATTATTTATTCTTGGGCAAAAGCAACCAGGAAATGATATAGATATTTACTTAGCACCTTTGATAGACGATTTGAAATTGTTATGGACAAATGGAGTTGACATGTATGATGCATTTACAAAATCAAAATTCAACTTAAGAGCAATCTTAATGTGGACTATAAATGATTTTCCTACTTATGCAAATATGTCTGGGTGGTCAACATAAAGAAGATTTGCATGTCCTATTTGTCATTTGGATACTTGCTCTAAATGGTTACGTCATAGTCGAAAATTCTTATACATGGGTCATAGAAGATTTTTAGTTCATGGCCATCCATATCGAAAAAAAGAGCTTGGTTTAATGGTAAACAAGAGCTACGAGGAAAATTAAAGTGGTTTACAAGTGAAACAATTTTTGTAGAGGTAGAAAATATTGCAAATGACTAGGGGAAGAGTAAAAAAAGGAAGAGAAAGACAAAAGATGAGGAACAAACATGGAAGAAGAAGTCAATTTTCTTTGAATTGCCATATTGGAAGGTATGCTTACAAATTTGTGTAATTATATTTTAAATTCATTTGTTTTGTGAAGCATAATATGGATTCATTCTATTTCATAACATATGAGTAATTAAGTCAAATTTATGCAGAGCTTGCTTTTAAATCATAATCTGGATGTGATGCATATTGAAAAGAATATATGCGATAGTATTATTCACACACCTTTGGATGTGAAAGGCAAATCAAAAGATGGACTCAATGCTCATAGAGATTTGGAATGCATGAATATTAGAACTAAGTTACATGTTGAGAAGCGAGGAGATTAATTATATTTACTTGCTACAATGCACACTCTTTCAAAAGAAGAGAAATAATTTTTTTTGTAGAAGATTAACAAATTTGAAGTTATCTGATGGTTATGGGTCTAACATTGGAAATTGTGTTTCGATTAAAGAATGCAAGATACTTGGCTTAAAGTCACATGATTGTCATTTATTAATGCAACAAATTTTGCCTGTTACTTTGAGAGGAGTTCTACCAAATGGTCTAAGATATGCAATTTTAGGACTTTGTAAATTTTTTAATGTACTTTGTGATAGGATCGTTGATTGAAATATATTATTGGACTTGGATAATTCAATAGTCGAAACTTTGTGCATTTTTGAAAGGTTCTTTCCTCCATCTTTTTTTTTGATATTATGGTTCACTTAACAATTCACTTGGGATGAGAAGCTTGTTTGGGTGGACTAGTACAATATCGATGGATGTATCCATTTGAGAGGTAGAATATATATCACTTTAATGTGTTTAGCTACTTTATTATATATGTATTTTAGTCCATTTCTCACCAAATAATGGAATGTACTAATCTTTGTGGTGTTTTAGATTCATGAAAGTGTTAAAGGGCTATGTTAAGAATCTTGCACGACTAGAGGGTTGTATAGCTGAACGATATCTTGCTAATGAGTGTACCATATTTTGTAGCAAATATATTGAGAAAGCACATGATGTAGGGATTCGATCGACACACAATGAAAATGTTGAAAATGAAGATGAAGAAAATGAAATAGAATTGAAGGGCTACCCAATTCTTAGTAAAATGAAAGTTGTGTTTCCGTCTGATATCTTGGATATTGCTCACCGTTATGTTTTATTAAATAGTTTAGAAGTTCAACCTTACATAGAGTAAGTATATTATTCTTATAATCCATATAAAAAATTATGAATATCTTAGTGTTTCATTCAAGTTGGAGCTAACTTTATGTTGTTTATTAGAATGCACTTAAATGAACTTCAACATTCAGATAGAAGATTATTAAGGAATGGACATTTGTTGTATAAAAGACACATGAATGAATTTAATACATGGATTCGTGATAAGGTAGACAAGCATTTTTCAACATGCATTTTCATTTATCTTAGCAAAGTAATACTCATTATATTCTTTTTGCTATATGATCAGATTAAGGAGCTCGCTGGACATAACAATGTTTCTAATAAGCTAACATGGCTCACACTAGGGCCTAGGGAGCAAGTATCATCATGTCAGGGATATATAATAAACAGTCTTCGTTTTCATACAAAAGATACAGAGAAATCCCGACAAAATAGTGGTGTTTTAGCTGAAGCAATAACTCTTTATAGGTCTAGTGCAAAAGATTAATCACAATAATCTGGGGAGGTCACTTATTATAGAGTCTTAAGAGATATCATAATTCTTGATTATCATACATTTCATGTTCCTATTTTTAAATGTGATTGGGTTAATATTGTCAATGGTGTCAAGAAAGAAGAAGGATTTACATTAGTTAATCTTCATGAGGGGCAATCTCAATTTGATAAAGATCCATTTATTCTTGCATCACAAGCAAGGAAAGTTTTCTATTCTAGAAAAAATGAAACATCTAACTTGTATGTCGTTTTGAGAGCTCCTCGAAGAGGTTTTCATGAGTTACCAGCATATGAGGAAAGTATAAACTTGACACATGAGCCTATGAACATGTCAACATTTGGAGATGGCTACGTGGAACATTGTGCTAGGATTGACCTACATGGCACTATTTAGTGAATAATGTAAGCATTAAGTTCTATACTATAATTGATTGAATTTTTTCTTGAATTTCTGTCTGAGTTTATATGCTTGGATTGTGTATTAAGTCCTACTTTTTAATTATGTGATAGTTATTTACTGCATCTAAAGTAATTAATTAATTCCTTTTCATTTTGTATCAACAAGCATATTATATCTTCTTCAACCACTATGACAAATAAGAAGACTTTAGAAGCTGGTAAAGTAAGTATTTTATTTTTAGTGATATTAATAATGATGCATTTTTGGTCAAGTTATGTGAATATTATAAGACAAATAATTATATATATATGAATGTATTTTTTTTTTCAAGTCACACCTTCTTCTTGGACAGTCACCTCCACAACCGTTACTACTACTGCTATTTTTCTTCTTTTCCTCATAGCTACTGTTCTTCTTCTTTAGTATAAGGTATCTACTCTTCATTCACATTTTCAACTTTCACATTCATGACTTATAATGTTTGTTGATTACTATTATAGCTTTTGGTTTAAAATAAACAATGTTGATTACTATTATAGCTTTTGGTTTAAGATTAATAAACAATGTGAAATTTCATCTCTTTCACGTATGCTTTTTAAGAAAAATTAATATATAGGTATAGCTATCCAATCCCCTAGTGGGGCTAAGTGTTCTATGGATCATGTAAAACTATGCATAGTATACTTTTTAGTTTTATTCTTATATACCTTTGTCAGATATTAAGTTGTGTTAACTATTACTGTTGTTCTTTAGCTCTTATTCTTATTTTTTCTAAAAAAAATTAATCTAATTAAGTTCATTTTTTTATGTAGGTATGTATAAAGATTGGAACAATGGAGAACTTGAGTTTATATGCTTGGATTGTGTACCAAGATGAGACGTAATGATCCTTCAAGAAAAATTTTTGCTTATAGAATTTTTTATTTTTTATTTATTGGGATTAATAACGATAAGTAGTGTAAATAATTATTATACTTTTTAATAGATTGTATATATATTTGGTATTATTAAATTTATTATTATTAAGTGATACTAAATGAACCATTTGAAATGATAGGACAAATGTTTAATAATGTTTATTTTATGTTAAGAATTTATAGATACAAGTAAATATATACAATGTATATTGTAGTAAAATATTTTTACGATTAAAAAAAATTGACAGATATGACAACGTTCAATTTTCGTTGTAAGATACATGATATAAAAACATACAAACGATTGTTGTTGAAATACTGGAGCATTCACAACAGGCACATGCATGGTGTTAAGTAATGGACATACAACAACAACCACTTAATCATTGTTGAAAGGTTAAAAGGTTAGGGTTTTCACA
>JAJIYU010016657.1:0-12035 GCA_030144865.1 Tinospora cordifolia | reverse complement strand
GACAGGACATGAGCCCTGCTTTCTTTCCTTTCGTTGGAGAGGCCGAATTGTTCTATTTGTTTGTCAATTCATTCCAGCTCCTTCTTAAGACTAGCATGCTTGCATTAATCTATCTTCAGACTTTTGAGCTTTTGCATGAATCTGTACCCTTGCCACTGAAATTCAGCGGGTCTATTCCAACACCTTTCAAGGATTTCCTGGAAGTCCGGCCTATCCATCCATTCGTGAACGAAGCAGAATGGAGAGGGGCCCCATTCTGCCGGTTGAGAATCGAAGATGATAGGCCAATGGTCCGAGGTGGTTCTTTGCATTGTGTAATGGTTGGAAAAAGGAAACATGGAATCCCACAACGGATTGACTAAGAATCTGTCGAGTCTTGATAAGCTAACCAGATCCTTGTTATTAGTCCAAGTAAACTTAGCATTCTTCAACTCGATGTCTCTCAACTGCAGCTCATTTATCAAATCATCAAACTAAGCCATTGAAGAATCGAGGTATTCCCCACTGCATTTCTCCTCCGGTCTCCTACTAGCGTTGAAATCGCCTCCGATGCACCAAGGGCCAGACAGGATTTCTGAAAGGGCAGCCAACTCGTCCCGGAATTCCTGTTTCTCACTATTTGAACAAGGGTCATAGACCGCCGTAAACCACCAATCGTTCTGATCTGTTCCTTTTAGTTTAACCGATAGGGAGAAGCGTCCCTCGAATTTTTCAACTACCTCCATAGATTTGGTATCCCAGACGATCACGATGCCTCCAACCATGCCTAAAGCAAGGAGGCAAGCCCAGTTCAAAAAGCGTCGTCTCCACAAGCTTGCAATCAGGTCAGCTGGGCAACTTTGCTTCTTGAATTCTTGAAGGGCAACGATATTGGGCTTGGCTTCCAGGATCGTGCGGCAGATGAGGTCCACTTTCGTGGGGGGACCACAACCTCTTATATTCTATGAAAGAATCTGCATTGAGAACCACGACGCCCTGCACCTGGAATCATCCTAGGGAGATTCTTCCAGCTGGGATAAATATAGGTCGATTCCTTGGAGAAAGCGCGCCACCCGTCTTGTTCTTTCTCCTCCATCCTTTGAAACGTCGTCTGCACTGCTTTCGTGAGGGGTCATACTGTTTTCATTTTCTTGCTCCTCGGCATGGCGTTGGGGATCTATGGTTTCTTGCTGGGCTTTGGAACAACTTGCGTCGTCAGAAAAGGACATAAGTTGAGGGCCAAAACATACCTTGTCATGGTGAGAAAAGGCATCTTGGTGCTCGAGATCTTCCTCTTCTTCAGTGCATTTCAAAGACCCACACTCCTTTGACCTCCTCTTAAACGGAATTTCTTCCGACAGCTCCTCCGGAT
The DNA here is from genome assembly GCA_030144865.1 of Tinospora cordifolia. NCBI lineage: Eukaryota > Viridiplantae > Streptophyta > Magnoliopsida > Ranunculales > Menispermaceae > Tinospora > Tinospora cordifolia. Next base: position 10,684 of record JAJIYU010016657.1, on the reverse strand, counting down.
CTTCAGCTTGCCTTTCGGTCATTGCTTGCTTTCCTTTGTTCCTCCCTGTGTTGGCCATCTCGATCCATCTGTTATGTTGGCCAAATGTTCCTCTATTCCTTGCATAGGTGTAAAACGGGGCCCCTGTTGGGCATTGGGACCCCGGGATCGATTTTATCTGGCCCACGCCTTTGTGTGGGCTCCCAACTGACTTTTGTTGGGGCCCCCTTTCTAAATCGGGTCTTTCTTGACCCATTTTGTTTCCCTCCCTTTTTTGATAGTAAACCGGCTGACTTTCTTGTTCTTCTTCGCTAGAAACATCCAAAATGATGATTCTTCTTTTCATCCTAACGTCCCCACCTGTACTCCGCTACAACCCGCCGCCTGACCCTCTGCAGTCAGACTTGGACGTCGAACTGACGTTTCTGAGAGCAAGACCGTTCTCGAACCTCCCGCCGTCGCCATCTCCGGTGTCCGCCCGGATTCCTCCGTTGCCGGAGCTTTGTTTTTCCTAGCTTTCCTCGCTGCTTCCACTTCTGGTCTCCATATTTTCTGTAGATCCATGAGTTTTAACACTGTTTCTTCGTCTTCGTCTTGGATTTCCAACTCTGCCGGCAAGAAGCTAGATTCAAGACCTCTCAGCTTTAAGATTGCCATTTCCCTCGATTTGTTGGACAGGGTATCCTCTGCAATATCCAGCATCCCCCCACATCGCTCTGCTATCTCCGCCATGAAGCTCAAGGTCTACTTCTCCGCTGGTATTCCTTCTACCCCCACCCAACTATTCCTAGAAGCTATTTGACTTTGTTCCCATAGCTCTGTATCAGACCATTCATGCACAGCTATGTCAGTTAAGAAAACTTCCTGCGTCGGACCCATTAATTTGGAGATTTCTTGGTCATCTCTACATTGTAGGACTGCTTTGCTCGCATCGAGGATGGTGAGATGGGGTTCCCTTCCCAGAATAAGCACGAGGTCGTCCTCGGTCTCTTGCCACGTGAAGAAGTCGGAACTACGGACAATTTTAACCTTGTTCACTCTTGTATCTTTCTTCGGAGGTAGATTCCTGCTAGCTTTCTTCTCCTCCATGCTAATAACCTTGTTTCCGGAGAATGGTTCCCTTCGTTGTCTAGATACAGAAACTTGACTTTCTTCTTTTGCGGCTTTCTTTAGTTGGGCCCTAGTCTGCACCATATGGATTTTGAACTGGGTTTCTTTCAATATATCCTCTAGAATTTTTAAAAAGTCTTCCCACGTATTAGGATCCTCGGGAATATAGATATTCTGAAAAATGCCTTTCACCAATTTTGATATTTTAATAAATCTGCCCCGTCGGTTAGTCAGAGTTCCGATAAAGACGGTATAGTTTTCGGATCTTCTGACACTCTTAAATTCTTCCTGTTAAGTAGAGTTAATGGCGTTCTTCACTTCCGCGTAGACCCATGGAATGTCATTACTTGAAAGAGACAAAGCATAGGTGGCGTTGAAAGTCAGTTCTTGTCAAGTGAAATCACCCGTTGGTGTTGCCACCTTGACCTTGAAAGTCTTGAACTTAGATTCAAAAGTGTACAATTTCCATAAGTAGGGACTATTTCGATGGTGACTAATCGTGTACCCATACATCCCATTCGTGTATCTCGTGGACTGTTTCCTACGTCTGTGGAGTACTGTCCATTTAGCTTCCCTCTCTGGTAACTGTTCCTTTGTTTCACCGATGAGAGCGGAGCGGTAGCTCCTCCTCCCGTCGTTCCGACTTCCTCCATCGTCACCTCCTTGTTTTCTAACTTCATTTCCAGTCTTTGTCTTCTTACTCGTTATTTCCAATCCTTCCAACTCCTTTCTCCTTAGCTCTCCTTCTTTACCAAGTTCGCCATTTCCGAAATTGCGCTGAGCCGTTCTCCATGTCCCATGCTCCTTTCTTCGTTTACCATTATCCGATCTTCGATCTCCGGTCTCCGCTCTCCTTTCTTCGTTCGCCATACATTTAGTTCTTATTTCAATAAAGAAAATTCAAATTTACATCTCTAAATTATTTAATCATAAACAAAAATTTTAAAAAGTCTTCAACAAAGAGTTATCAGAGTCAGTGTAGCATCTAAAGGCTCTTCATATCTATGAAAGGAAAAATTAAAGGGACCATGAGGCCAGTAGATCATCCTAGTCTGATAACAATGATTACGTAAAAACAAGTGAACTCATTTAGGGATACCATGCCTTCCCCTTATTCAAGCGAAGACCCTCTCATAAGCTTGTTTAGGGGTAGTCTCCCCTTAAAACCCTCTCTATCAATTTTAATAAATGCACAAACACTTGCAAACATTTGGCATAGAAGTCAACATTGTATGTATCTACAGTCGATCGTGCTTGTAGGAATCGATATTCCTCAATGATCAATTTTCAGTCAAGCACACAGCGTATTCTTAAAATTCTCATTCAAATTTTATAGTAGAATTTTGGTACCATTCTAAAATTTTAGATTGCACAAGCTCAATCCCATCTGTTGTTGAAGCAATGCACTTATTCTCGAACCACCAACAATGTTTCCAACTAGCACAATACTCCAAAAAATAGATTGTTAACTTTATTAATGTTATAATTATTGTGTACAAAATCATCATCACAATTTCAAGTGCAATCAAACAATCTAAAAGAATTCTACATGAACAATGTATGTCATGTTATGTATAATATATTCAATAATCAAACAAATAAATATGCAAGTCACACTAACATGTCCCAAATTCAGAAAGATTTAAGCAAACAACATTTATTATTCATTCTAATGTAATATTGATATACGTCAAGTTCTCATCCCCACCTTGATTGGCATATTTTTAGTGCCTTTTGTGTCTTGTCGCCTTTGCTGATCTCTAGATTTTTTGAGCCAGCAAAAAATCTTTCTAATTTTAGTATATTTGAAACTTTTCATTTTTCCTTCATCTTCTATTTCAGGAAGCTCTAAATTTTAGACACATTCTATTTTCACATACTTTCTATTTTAGGAAACCTTTTTTTATTTTAGGGAGGTTTCTAATCTAGGAAATTTTCTATTTTAAAACTTTTAATTTAAAAAACTCGCCATTTTTAAAAGTTTCTTTTTTTTTTGTGAAAACTTAAACCTTACTTCTCAAAAATCTTAAATATACGTGCAATATACTAAACTAATTTCAAAACATTAAAGTTTTCTAATTCTTTTTGATGAAAAAATAACTTATTAAAATCACTAATTTTAGTACATGTGTGTGTATAGCTATATGTATGTATTTATGTATATATATATATATATATACACACATTGAAACTAAAAAATTATGTTCTAATATTTAAAATTAAAACAAGCTTAAACTAAGATAGAAAAAAGAATCCAAACACCGAAATAGGTCACTAATTGACTGTCTTAGTATCGTTTAAAACAATAAAGAAACTAAATACTAAAACAAGCCATTAATTGACTATTTCAATGCAGCTTCAAAACAAAAATGGACAAATGAAACTAAACATCGAAATAAGTCCATTAGTTGACCGTTTTGATATAGTTTTAAGAGAAGAATAAAAAGAAAATTAATTAATTAATTAAATATTGAAATAAGAAGTTAGTTGACTATTTCGACATAACTTCAAGACATACTCGAAATAAATTTAAACTTTAAAAGTTCTAAGTAACAAATATCTTTTCCAACATGGGGCATCTAGATTGAAATTTCGTTGTTCCCATAAGAAGGCATGACGAACAACTACGTTTAAAGGAAAACACCCCACGGCCGAGAGAGAGAAGCTAAACAGAGAACATCTCTCAGCAATGAAAGAAAGAAAAGATGGCTAAAGTGCACAAAGAGTGAGCACTTTGACTACTTGTACGAGTTGTGAGGAAGAATGAGCGGATATGGACCCTATTTATAGATTTTCGAACTTAAGATTTTTCAAACTTAATTCCTAAAAATCTTTAAAATTTTCTTTCTTCTTAAATTCTTTTAATTTCTCAGATTCTCTAATTGATTTGGATAATAACGATTTTTCTTTTTTTTTTTCCTTTCCACTTTGGTCATTTTTTTTAAATTTTTTTCTTCATTCAGTTTTGTTTCCTTTTCCTTTCTCACACCTTGGTCATATATTAATTCTTTTCTTTCTCCCACTTTGGTCACATTTTTTTTCTTTTTCTAACTTTTATCATATATCATTTTTTTCTTCCTCTATTTTAATTTCTGTTTTTTTTCCTTCTTTTTTTTTCCTTGTTATTCATTCTTTTTTATTATTTATTTTTTAATATATATATATACATATTTTCTTTTCTTTTCACGTTTTCTTTCTTTTTACTTTATCTCTTTTTGTCTCCTCTACTCATTTCTTTTTGTACCTATTATTTTATTTTCTTCATTTTGTTTTTCTTTTTTTTACTTATTAATTTAATTATCTAATTTAAAGTAATAGACATAATATTTTTCACCAAATATTATCAATTTAGATTTTTTCTAAATATTACTAATTTACTTTATTTCTTTTAACAAAAAGAGCTTGTGTTATTTTTTAAATAATATTAAATAAGATTATTTAATTATTCTAACTTTAAAGTGACTTGATTTATTAATTTAAATTATTTAATTTAAAGTGACATATTATTTCTTTAAAAATTATCAATCTAGATTTTTTTTTTCTAAATATTACATTATTTCTTTTAACAAAAAGTGCTTATATTATATTTTTTCTAAATCTTATTAATTTAGATAATTTAAGTGCTCCAACTCCAAAGTAATTTGATTTATTAATTTAAACTATTCAATTTAAAGTAATAGACATAAAAACTTTTTCAAATATTATCAATTCAGATTATTTTTCAACATTAGGTGCTTATATTATTTTTTAAATATTATTAATTTAGGTTGTTTAATTATTTTAACTCTAATTACTTCATTTATGTTTGGTCACCGAAAGTTATTCTAATTATTTTATTAATGTACTATTTTATTAATATTTTATTCTAAATTTTGCAAAAATACCTAGGGCATCACGATCAAGCTAAAATGGGCAAAAGAGGGGATGTGAATTTCAAATATTTTCACAAAATCCTCACTATTAGAAAGGTTCTGACAACTATTTCTAAGATGGAAGATGAGAAGAGAAACATAGGAGACAAAGCGAAGTTGATCCAGAATTTTGTATTGAGATACTTCAAGTAATTGTTCGCGGAGAAAACCATAAAAACTTGGGAAGGGGAATGCTTGCATTCAAAGGGGACATAAGAGGATCAAAAAGAGCAGCTGGAATAACAATTTGAAGAGGAAGAGGTGGAAAAAGTAACGTTTAGTTGTGAAAGGGGAAAAGCATGGAGGGTAGAAGGTTTCACCATGTCATTAATCCAAAAAGAGTGGGCCACAATCAAAGAGGACATCATGGTATGCTTGAGGGAATTTTATAATGATGCAACCATTAATAGAATGGTAAATGAGACATACATATGTCCCATTCCAAAAAAAGGTAAACCTTGTTCAATGAAAGACTTAAAACCATCAGCTTGACCACAAGCCTCTATAAAATCATTGCAAAACAGTAGCAAACAGGTTAAGCGAAGTTATGGAGTGTATTGTAGAGGAAACACTGATGGCTTTCGTTAAAGATGGACAAATACTGGATGTTGTCCTAAGAGTCAGTGAAGCAGTTGAGGATTATTGAGCTTCAAGGAAGGGGGGCTTATTTTGAAAATTGATTTTGTCAAAGCCTACGACTCTATTAGATGAGGATTCCTTAACTTGGTCATGTAACAAAAAGTATTTGGGAAAAGATAAAGGAAGTGGATCTAGGCGTGCATATCCTCTATAAATTAGTCAATGTTTGTCAATGGAAAGCCACAAAGGAAAGTTAATAGGTCGAGAGGGCTATGACAGGAGAGAGAGAGGGGACATTGTCAAAAAGATAAAGGGGACACTGCTCCCCTTTCTCTGCACTTTACTGGTGGACACATTACCATGAATAATGACGAAAGTGATGGAGGCACAAAAGATAAAGGGGACATTGTCAAAAAGTAACATATGAAAATCATCCACATTCAGCTCGCAAATGACCTGCTCATATTTATGAACAATAATGACAAAAGTAGACAGACTGCTATGAGGATTCTCCAGAGTATTTGTCTCTAATGGAGATCAATAGCGCCAAGAGTCATATGCAGCAGAGATGGGGGTCTCTAATGGAGAGTGCCCAATCAAATACTTGGATTTGCCACTAGGAGGAAATCCAAGAAAACTGTCATTTTGGGATCTTGTCCTTCAAGCCATTCAGAAAAGAGTGGATGGGTGGAAGTGTAGTTATGTATCAAGGGGTGGAAGGTTGTTACTCTTGAGATCTATCCTTGAGGCTTTTCCAACATACTACGTGATGTTGTTCCAGCTATCATGTTAGTGATAGAAATTGAAAAGGTGATGAGAAGGTTTTTGTGGGAGAATGAAGATAAAGAATGTGGAACACATCTAGTGAGATGGGACAAGGTCTACCAAGACATTCAAAGTGGAGCTATCAGGTGGGAAACATGAAATTGAGGAACAAAGCAGTGATGGAAAAATGGATATGGAAAATGAGAACAAACCCATAAGCATTGTAGACTAAAAACATTAGCAGCATCCACGGCATCCAAAAAAATGAGAGAGATGCAGCAATAAATCAAAGGGCTAAGCTAAGTGCAAATCCCCATGGAAAGTCATTCATAAAATCTACTGCCATTTCACTCCCTATATGAGATGGATGGTAGGTAATGGTAGAAAAGTTCAAACTTAAGAGGAAGCTTGGTGTGGCGCATTACTACTCGAGGAATTGTTTCCAGGTCCGTAGACTCTGTATAGACTATTTAAAGGCCATAATAAGAAAATTTTAGAGTTTATAGACCATGATGGGAACGAGGAAGGAGGGAGGTGGACGTGGAATTTTCACCTAACTAGAAACCTCTCTGAATACAACATGAGTCAAGTAGCAGGCCTTCTCCAAATACTAGATTAGTTTCGATCAACAAATGATAGACCTTCTGCCAAATCCTTTGTCAGCAACAGCACTAGCCCCAGCCAAAGCCAAACTATTAGCATGGTTAATTTACCTCAAAAAATTGAACTAAGCAAACAAATACTCAGAGAAACTTTCAGATTGTAGCATGGTTAGTGTTTCAGGTTGGGAACACTGCAAATAAGAAAGTTGCTTTCTAGGCGGCAAGTGCATTTGGTGGATCTTTAAGGATCAAAATTTCTATTTGAGTGCAGGTTGTAACCAGCAAATATGGTAGAGTCTAATATTTTGCTCTAGCAACAGGTGTAAGACAAGCCAAGAGAAATATTGAAGGTATCCTTGGAAGTTGATAACATCTTTTGTGCCCCCTAGTGTTTGCAAATATCCATCAAAAGAGTCGGAACGAGGACATCTTTCACTTCTGGGAGGACAGTTTATTTGGATGATGGTTCATTGGCAATCTCATTTCCAAGCCAATAAAAACTTCTCTCCACACAATCAACTCATATCTTCATATCTAGTGAAAGATCAAATTGATCCAAACCTCAACCTTCCATGGAACCTCCTGTTCACTAGAGTTCCTACATCAAAGGAGCAGGTTGAAGTCGTAAAACACCTTCCTGTACTAGAGGACACAAGATGACAACCACCCCGGACCACTTTTATTTGACCTTGAATCGAATGGAACCTTCTCCTGTAAATTATTCTTCAAAGTAATGCTACTCACCATTAACTCATTCCCCTTCCCACTTTCAGCATTCATTTGGAAAACTTAAATATAATCCAAAGTTAAAATATTTAGTTGGCTACTAGCCCATAAAAGAATAAACATTTCCTAATATTTTCCTGCTAAAGAAAAAAAAAAAGATTTCCTAATATTTTCTTCAATCATTCAATGTTGTATTTCTTGTTCCTAAGATAGCTCAGATCCTACATTGATATAAGCCCTCCTTGAGAGAAGGATTTGGTATAGGTGGCATAACTTCTCAGGTAGAAGATTTCTTACTCATCGGAATCTACAGGAAAGTATGAAAACTTCACATTCTGCCATCCTCTATAGTGCAGGCAAGGAAGCTGCTAGCATTGCTTTTTTCACTTGTTATGACAGCTTTGGCTAGAACATAACAATAGGTTGCTTAATGATTGAGCTCCAGAGCTCAACAACCTTTGGCATGATATGAAAATTCATCATCAGCTTGTGGGTGTTCGCTGCTGCCCTTGTTCAAGGTCTTTTTCTTTCAGATTGAGTTGTAGATTCATCAAAGTGCCACCATCAGCTTAAAGGGTAGCTAAATTGGTTTCATTGTTTTGTGGGTTATTATTTTTACATCCCTGCTTGACAGGTCTATGTATTTTGTATTTTTAGTGCTACTGGCATCTTGTATTTATGGTTATCTTTAATGCATATTAGCCTTGTTCTTGCTAAAATACGCACAAACACACAAAGAAAAGAAAAACAAACAAACAAAACAAAGCAAATTCTCATTTTGCCAGCTCTTAAAACTTTTGTCTTTAAACCAGATGCACAAAACAAAAGTTGCCAGTCACACTGTAATGAGATCCATAAATGTACGAAAAGTTGCCACTTTGCAAGCTTAATGGAAGAAATTTGAGCGATGAATGGTCATGACATGAAGAAATGCAAAACCCATTGCGAGAAAGTCAGGGTGATTCGGAGAAGAAGGCATGACCACGGATGTTGTGAGTTCAGCTCTCAACTCTTCTCCTCAAGATCTTTCAAACTCTTTGTGGTGGGTGGGCCTGCCTTATCCTCTACGTATCTTGGAACCTACCCTTGTGGGTGAATGGGTGCCCTTGTGGACTAGTCAATCTTTATGAGAAGGATCGCATGGAGTCGAAGAAAATAGAGATAAAAAAATAAAGAGAAGGAAAAAAATATCTACCTTTTATGCTAAAGTTGAGATAACCGCCAACATTAAGGAGTGGATTCTGAGGGTGCAAATGAGCTCCAACCAATATCTGAAAGAAGTGGTTTCAAAATTGAGCATAAAGTGAAATTGGGAAGTTTATGTCACAAATGCATTTGCATTGTGAATATTTCTTGATAAAAATGGAGCTTATCCTGACAGAAGACAGCTTTACACCATCACATGCAGATACATATAACCAGCATTCCATAATTTATATAAAAGAGAGAGAGAGAAAGAGAGAGAGAGAGAGAGAGAGAGAGAGAGAGAGAGAGAGAGAGAGAGAGAGAGAGAGAGAGAGAGAAGCAAAGAATAATACCAGCATATAGGCTGATATCTGAGGTCTTTCCTTCAATGAAACTCGAATAAGAGCTCTACCATGGCTTATTGCCTAAAAAGTTACAGTTGAATGAGATAGCAAGAACAACCAAAATCATTTGACTGAAATACAAACATATGCATCCATTCGTGACGCTGTCAGAATGCCAGATATCCATAGAAGTAAGAGAAAGAGAGGCAGAACAAAAAAAAATGCTAAGCCTCCAAAACACAATGCTAATCTGATGATTTCTTTTGAATGCTAAAAATTACGAAGCTCTAACATTTTTAAAGGTGGTAACATACCTTAACGAGAATGTTTCCTGTTCCATCAAGTGTCTCATTAATGGACACTATACCAGGGTAATTAGTCTCTGATACAAACTGAGCCACTTTGTGTGCTTCTTTGAAGGGGTTTCCTGATACAGAAATCCTAAACAACCTTAACTACTAAAAGCACCAGAGATGATACACAGAAAGATAAAGATCTTACGACTTTTACTACCTAGGGTATCACAATACTTTATTACAAGTTCAAGTTCTGCACCAACACCAACATCAGCAACATGGAAAGGAAACTCCTTTGCGATAACTCTTATTTGTGCCACCTGATAGAATAGTCATAAATAAACATCCTAAGCTAAGGAAAGAATCCACAGACGACAAGAAAAATAGAAAAGTTACATTACAGGACTACGTTTTGATTTGACAAAAAAAAAAAAAGAAAGAAAGAAAGAGTAAAACTATAAAAATGGAGATCATATTCATTTCCTAACAAATCCATATCAAACAAAAAAAAAAAATGGAATAATCAAATCTGATATGCAGATTAGACATTTCTATTTCCCATCTTTCATGCTTGAGGAACTCTAACCATCAAGTAGTGCTAACCATCAAAGAGTGCCTTCAAATCAGCCAAAAAGAAAGAAAAATTTGTTTTCCTAGTTTCTCTTTCTACCTTGGTGAACAATGTTGTATTGCAAACTGAAATAGTAGTAGCACTAAAGTATAGAACAAAATTATAAAGAGAAAATTATATGAGCGAAACTACTTCATCACATGAACTGCCCAGAATTCATGTCCCATATTCACCCATAAGTGTGAACAAATCAAGAAGAGAAGCAAGATTTCCAGCCAGAGATCCTCTACGATATTTCTATAAAGCAGTGTTGCCAAGGCGGTAAGGCAGTTTAAGACAATAAGCCTCCATAAGGCGAGGCGGAGCCTAGATAGTCCTTAAAATAATTATTTAAAAGTTCTTGAAGAATTATTTATTTATTTGTTGGCTCTCACTGTATATATATATACAGATATTTTCTTGAAGAATTGTTTAATACTTTTTTATAACTTTATTTATTTATAACTTACATTTAATTAATTAATGATATATAAATTATAAAATTATAAATAATGACATATTAGATAATACATTATGATAAACTCATGATCATCATAAGTTCACATACTTCATATTC
>JAJIYU010016656.1:0-12083 GCA_030144865.1 Tinospora cordifolia | reverse complement strand
TTTTATTAAATGTGAAATTGCACTATTGAATTTATTCTAAGGCATGTGGTATTGAAAAATAGAAAGTCAAGTGTGTGTCACTTGTAAAGTAACACCAGCCCGACCCGCCAAATGGTTAAGTCTACCGTCAAAATAATGGTGGTTATTCCAAACTCAAAGAATGTGGGGGTTGGGGGTTACAGGCAGCTTGGGAAGCTCACAAAAATTTGGGCAAGCTTCTATACATAAAGGGGATGGTTTGCATAAAGAGGGCAAGTGTGTTCATGGTTAGCAAGTGGGACCACTATGGCTTTCTAATTCAAAAGATATGAGTATAATCTTGTTTCTTAACTATGTGTGAACACAAAAAAGGTTTAAATCATATTCTAATTCAAATGGGACGTCCCCGATGTGCTCATGGCAACTTTCCTTTTTGGTTTCCTTGCTTGCTTATCACACAAACACACAATGAATACTTTCCTATTTTCTTATTTCTTGGACATCAGGTATGGGTGTATAATATCAAATTTGAGGGGACACCATATATAGTCAAAGATGCTCATCTTGGTTCCAAGAAACTATCTAAACAGAGTTACTCACATGTGTGCACACACACATGTACGTGGTTAGGCTGATTTTGGCTCGAGTGGGTGTGGGTGTACACAATCAAGTGGGGGTGGCCATGACTTCATGGGTTCACAAAAATCAAATAAAAATTAATATCACCTTATTTACATAAAACTATGATTTATATCCTATAGTTTTGGAATCACATGAACCTAATGCACATTTTAAGGTATGGTTTGGCCCTAGGTAATTTTTCTTTAAAAACTTTCCTTATTTAAGACACACTAAGGTCACTAGGCAAATGAAAATTCAAATCTTGGCCAATTGTTCTGATTTTTAGATATTTTATTCATTTTGTTAGTTCATGTCATTCCATTTTGTTTCAAGTCATTTCGATCCCTCGAAGTACCCTAAATGACAATTTTTTTAACTTAGACCCCTTGAAGGTCGTTTGGCCAATAAAAGCCCTAACCTTGACCAATTGTTCTACTTTTTGGATATGTTGTCCCCTTGGTTGGTTCATGTCATCTTACTTCATTTCAAGTTATTTTGGATCCCTAAGGGACACTAAATGAGAGTTTTGGAACTTGCCAAATTTAGCCCTCCAGTTTCATTTTGCACCCAAATTTCACTGAATAAATGATAAATTTCATTCAATTGAGTACAAAGAATTTAAGGTATTACACCTTCCTACTTTAAATCTTTCAAGGAATTGATTAACTAAAGATGCATGATCAAGACTTAAAATATCTCTACTTAGAATATTTCTATTGTAAGGGCATATTGCCCAAATTTTGACATTCCGTTGTAATAGTTTTGTTTGAATTATGTATTCTTTCTTTTATTCAATAAATAAATAATGCTAAAGATTTCTTTTATCTCTAATTGCTTTGTCTTGTTGAATTGATTATTTATATCTAAGTGAGTTAAGTACTCTGAATATTCAATAAGACTTGGGATAAAACAATTAGAAAGTCAAGTGTGAGTCACTTGTAAAATAATATCAACCTGGACCTGCCTTGTGGTTAAGTTCAAATAAGAACTCAGGGGTTCGGGGTGTTACACACAAAGTAGACAAAAGAGTTTTGCCGATAAAAAGAGAAGGCCCCTTGAGTTCGAGACAGGTGATAGAGTGTTCTACCAAACAGAATATACTTAGTTCACAATGTGTTCCATGTGTCAATGCTGAGAAAGTATAAACCCGACCCCTCTCACATAATCCATTGGAAGGAGGTGGAAATCCAAAATATGAAGAAGCAGTAGTTAGGATCCTCAATCGCAAGGTGGAAAGCTTGAGAACAAAGGATATTCCCTTAGTCAAAATTATCAAGAAATATCATGGAGTAGAAGAGGCCACTTGGAAGCTGGAAAGCGAGATGAAGGCAAAGTATCTAGGCCTATTCACTAGAAGTACGTAACTGAACGACACTCAGATGAACAAGTAAGTATAAATTTCGAGGATGAAATTTATTTTAAGGGAGGTAAATTGTAATACCCTAAAAAATTCTCAAATATTAAAAATATACAAATAAGTTCATTAAATTGTGAAAATACATTAAATACCTAGGGTAGAACGATAATTTTGCCTTAGGGATAAAATGGTAAATTCACATGAAAAATAAAAAAAGTACCACTATCATAATTATCTCATAAGTAATTCCTTAAAAAAATTATTAAAATATGAGCAGTGGAATGAGATGCTGGGATATATTAAAATATGAGTAGTGAATGTGGTTGTGAAATATATAAAAATATAACTAGTGGAATAGGGTGGTGAAATATATATTAAAATATGAGTAGTGGAATAAGATGATTAGCTCAGGATGCCTATAAATAGTATCGTTCTCTTCCCCTCAAACCATCTCATCTCATTCTTTTCTTCTTCATTCTTAAGAGAAAAAGAGTCTCCCACATTCTTCTCTTCTTTTTTTTCCTTCTTAGTTCCCTTCTCGCTCAAGAGAAAAAGAATCTATTTACTCTTTTCTTGAATAAAAAAAAGGTTGAAAACTTGAGAAGGCTCGAAATACTAAGATCAAAAGGATTAGTGATAGAAGGTGGAAGTGATTCTAAATTTTATTTTATTATTTTGATTCAAATATTATATGTATGGTTGTTTGCCTAGCTTAGAAATATGTCATGATTATACATGTTATGCCTAGAAATGCATGCTTAGAGTTATATGCTTATGATGCATGATTGTGATGATATGATTCATACTATGACATGTTTTCCATGAATATAGGTTAGTTACTGTTGCCTTGAATTTATCATGTCACTATGCTCACAAATGAAAGATTAAACAGAAATTATCAACCATGTACGGGCACGATAACAAATTTTCGTCATAAGTATTCCAAATGGGTATTTTTGGGGTTTGAACTGAGGGTTTTGATTTAACCCACTTCATTGATGATAAGTTTGAAGGTCCAAATTTGAACTCATCTCCTAAATATGGAATTCTGAGATATAAATCTTTTGGTCTTAACATCAATTGATAACAAACTACTGTTTGAATCATATAATCTTTTGAAGTGTTTGTTCTGCATATTCTATTTAATTTTAAATAATGAGTTAAATATTTAGAATGATCCACTGGGCACATAAGCTCACTCTTCTTTTTCTAATCTTTCATGAAATTTCTGAACGAATACTATGTAGTTAGTTAATTTCTATTCATCAAATGTTTAAGTCGGGCATGCTAGCCCTAATTTTTATTTTATGTTCAGTTTGATGTAATAAAGTTCAAGGGTCCTTGTACATCATGAATATTTAAGTTAATTAATGATATTGATTTATTTTATTAAATGATTTCACATGTGCTATATGAAATCTATTTAAGTGTTTGTCTTATAGAATTGGGACCGAAAGAAATATAATAATGTGACATCGTCCGCCTCCCAAATAGCCCATGAAAAGAGAAAGAGGCGTCCAACAAGCAAGCACGTGATGCTAACGTGCCGAGACAATTTGGGTAGGTGGAGGCAGGGTGTTACAGTCTTGGAGACACCATCAAAGAGGGAAATAATGAGTTCCTACAAAATTGCACCAAGGCAATGATTTTTCTTTGTCACCATCTCTATAAGGGATTGAAAATTGAGGACCTTACAATAAAAGATCCACTTGAATTGTGAAAATGTTTGAAAAAAAAAAAGATATAACCACCAAAAGACAATAATTCTTCTAAAGACTTGTTATGACTAGATGCATCTTCGATTACAAAACTTTAAAAGTGTGAGTGAGTATAACTCTGCAATATTTAAAATTAGTTCTCAATTATTGTTTTGTGAAGAAAAGATCACTGATAATGATATGTTAGAAAAAATCTTTTCTACTTTTCATGCATCAAATGTGTTCTTGCAGCAGCAGTATCAAGAAAAATGATTTAAAAAATATTCAGATCTAATTTCATGTCTTCTTGCGGCTGAAAAAAATAACGAGTTGTTAATAAAAAAAATCATGAAGCTAGTCTAACTGGTTCTACTCTATTCCTTAAAACGAATGTAGTAATATCAAATAGTACTAGACAGGGAAGAAGTTATGGTTGTGGCCATGGTCGTAGACGCGATCGAGCTTGATATGCATATCGTGGTGGTTATGGAAACTCTTCTCATCTTCTCATCATAAAAATAATATCAACCATCAAAAGTAGGAAAATACTAAGAAGAAAGAAAAAAGGAAAAATAATACAACATAAAGTTTTAAAATATTTTGAAAATATATGTTACAGATGTGGTATGAAAGGACATTGGTCATGTATTCATTGTAGTCAAAGCTTCTTGTTGATTTTTATCAAACATAATTGAAAGAAAATGAAAAAATGTGGAGATGAATTTTATTTTCCAAAATGATGACATTGATCACAATCCTTTTGATATGACACATTTAGATATAGCAGATTTCTTTGAAAACTCAAAAGGAAGATCTGACTGAATGAAGATAGATTTTGAGCTATTATTTTCTTCTAATTATGTGTGTTACTTTTGTATGTTTATTTTCATTGTGTGTTGTTTTCTTTAGTGTTTAATTTGGTATACTTTTCTTGCATATATATATATGCGATGTTTCTATGTTACCTTGATCTGTGATTCTTCTACTTCAGACTCTAAATCTTAGTCACTATAAACATGGTATCAGAACCAGCACTAGTCACCCTTGCCTGAAGTTACTGTAGCACCGACCGATACTGTTCATTACTGTTCATAGAAACTATTCATGCTTTTCATTGAAACTATGGTTGATTATTTAGTTTCCCATGTCTGTTGAACCTAATCTCTCTACACCTAATCACGCTGCTCGTTGCACCTGCACTTATTGTTTTTGGATGGTCATCCACACCTTCTCGACCCATTATCCAGACTTTACACTCCCAGAACTTTTGTCACTATGGGAACTTCGTTGTGAATCCCCAATTATTCAATCCCTTGAACCTTCTTCTTCAGCAACCTCATCACCTAACTCTTCCCCAACCAGACCGTTACCTTCTAGTCACTTGGACTAGTAGGCAAAGTACGACTAATCCTAATTAGTAAGCTTTGACTGAACATCAGTGTTCTAGATCCAACTTTCTGATAAGGTCAAAACTGAGCTATCCTTTTTCACTCCTAAAGTTGCTAGTTAGTTGTGTTAGTCACAAGAAGGCGTTAGAGGTGTTCAAGCACACAAAGAGTTGGTTTTGGTTGTCTCCTTCTTGACCTACAAAAATGGATGTTTCCCCTTCATTATCTATCCCCTCTTTTGAAAAATTGTGCTCATCTTCCAAAATTGATAGTCTCTATGAAGTTGAATATTTACCTAATACCCAAGGAGTCGTACCCTTAACCGAGTTCGTCCCAATCCTACCCTAGCATGTTTATTTTATTCCCACTCAGACCTTCCAAAGAAAAATCAAGAACTTGTTCAAGAGACAAACTCCCCAAAGTCCAATCAAAAAATATGCGCAGATCTCAAACTTTAATGAATACCAAGTCCCCACGGACCAAGCTGAACATTTTTTCTTGTTACACTTCCTACCCCTTTCCTTTCTCAATGGCAAAAAGATGGTTACAGTCACCTCCACTATGGTGCTATCAAAATGTCTATCACTTTCCATGGCCTAAAATCAACCGAAGCAATCTCTCATTTGGCTCTTATTGACTCTAGAATGCTTCGCTATGCTGATGTTGTGATTGGTACTATTCAGACCACTTTAAATTCGGGCACTATGTTCATTACTTTTTATCCAAATTTTAATGTCTCTCTTAATGATCCCCATGTTCTCTCTGCTTTGAGCCTCCAAGTACAAATTACTAGTACCCCTTAGATCCAAACAACTCTTGCAGCCACTATCCATTATCAAATAGCATATCAGGTCCAAAATCATGCAATCGATTTTCCTTATAAAGGATATTTTCTTGATGGATTGATGCTTGATATTAGCTCCCAAGGTGTTGTCTCTCACACCTTTCTTCCAAGAGCTCTCTCTATAGATCGACTTCAGCAATTGTTTCCAGAAAAATGGATTACAAGTTATGAAGCTCTATTTCAAATTGATGATGTCCAACAGTCTTCTCAGGCTATTCATAAAAGACGTGCTAATGGCCTTGTTGAGACTACTTTCCCTGGGCCAATGATAACTTTACCTAGACCTTCTTCTACAGGTATTCATTTTACTGCAATCCCGGACGCACCACAACCACCTCCGTCCCACATCTGGTACTTGTGACTACCCAAACTGTGAAGATTATGCCTTTGATGTACAATACGACATCCACAGGCCCAAGAGAAAGAAGTCATTACAACAAAAACTGTAGACCAGATATGAAACTCGAGATCCTTCAGTTGGTTTCATTGAATCAGGATTAGGCAAATATCAGTATTATATCCTCCTTGACAAAGAACCCTCTAAAGAGTGTTTTGTCATCTCAGATCCTTTTACTGGTTGTCCAATCCAATATCAAGTAAAACCAGCAAAGATCGTTAATCCCGATGGTCCAAGATTAATGCTTCTTACTGACTCTGAAGTTATTTTGAACTGGCAATCTAACAATGCCCTTTATCAGAATGACCTTCTCAAAACCATTGCTCAGAAGCAATAACAGATTCTTCACCAACAAGACTCCCAAGACCAAGTTATCATAGCCATCCATGATTGGCTTGACCAAATTCATCAGGAACTCAAAGCTTTAGCCGAGTCAGTTGATAACTATGCTGATACTGCTCCTTTGTTTTGGCCATTGGAAAGAGAACAAAAATCTCTTGAAGCACAGCTTAGAGATATTAAAGCCTTGCCCCCTACTTCGGCAACTCTTGCTTATTCCCATCATATTGTTTATTCTACCATGACATCTATACCCGTTTTTCCTTTCCTCTTCCCCAAATCTTGTAAAACTCATAATCAGCTGAAACCTTGCTCAGAACCAAATTCCTCTTCACCAAAACATTACCAAGCATCCTCACCTACTGCATCTCTTTTAAAGAGAAAAGATAAGGACAAAAAAAAACTTATTATGACCATTCCGCCCGTAGAACCAGACCTTTTAGCCTCATCAAAAGCCCCGCCTTTGCCAGACACTTGTGAGAATCCTCTCACCTCATTCCTTGAATTTATGGCATGCCGCTATGACCACCCATCCATTTCCATGGCAAACAAAGCAAAATGATCCACTTCTGCCCTAACCTCTTCCTCAGACTCTGACTCTTCATCCTCTGACGAATCTGATGACATTCTTATGGCCTCCGAAGCTGGTGAAACAAGCCCCTCTTCATTTGTAGACACTGGTGTTGAACCCACTGATGACATGGAGTCCACTACTCCTCCCAAGCCTAAAACCCAAAAATCAAATGGGTCAAACTCCTTTAGTATTTTCAATCTTGACAGTTTACCCTTTGATGATTGGCCATTATTTTTTTTCATGATATGCTATCATGGTGCTAAGCAGAACTTCTCAAACAAGGCACAACTGATAAGATTGTTCTTGAGAAACTTGTCACTCGCTTCTTAGGCAGTCTTCGAGACTGGTGGATTGTTATTCAAGAATACAGACAGATCGGTTTCTTCCAATGATTTATCTCTGAGTTCTTAGCAGTCCTTTTCACAACCTTTGTTGGTCTCGCTAATCAATATGTTGATCATTCACGAGAAAAATTTTTGGCAGCCAAATGTTGTTCCTTGAAACTTCAAGGTATGCAAGCACATTATGAGAAAATGCCTAAACTCTTTTATCTCATCAAAGGGGTAGATGATAATAATTTGAAAACTGTGTTTCTCTTCTCATATCTGAAACCTATTGAGAACAAAGCCAGGGATTTTATGCTTACCATAAAAAAAAGGTACAAAGATTATACTCTTGGTGAGTTATACTCCTTTATTCGCAAAGGTCACAAGTCATTATGCTCAAAACATGAATTCTTCCAACAAGCACAACGAATGGGAAAAACATTGTCTCAAGCATGTTATGATCCGAATTTCCCAACAAAGTGTCATCCTTATGAACCATGTTCTTGCAAGAAGACCATACCATATCCAAAGAATGCTTCTAAATTCTCCAAGAAAAGGGTGTTTCGAAAAAAAAACATCCTAAGTGGCGATTCTTAAAATGCAAAGGTTCTTGAGGAAAGTTTCCAAACACCAGATGCTTCATCTACAACCAAAGGGGCCATTTTGCCAAACAATGCCCTAAGAAGACAAAGAAGCATGCCATAGTCATTGAAATGATCTCCCAACTCACAGACACGGAAGTCTCTGATGTTGAGTCTCTTTTTTCTCTTGAAGATGACTTCTCCCCTGAAGCCTTAATGGTTGTCTCTGACACTGAAGCCTTTGTTTTAAATATTTCTCCCTCTCTCAATGGGATGTTCAACTTGCCCCATGCCAAGGTCCAGGTATATCTCTCCTTCTATCATAATCTTATTATCCTAATAGCTTTGATTGATACAGGAGCCTCTGCTACTTTGATGCACCCTTCTGCATTACCCTCTGAATGGTGGAAGCCTTACCAACAGAATTTTAACACTCCTGGCAAAAATCCTCTTGCTATTACCCTAATCAGTAAGCCAGTGAAACTCAAACTTCAGCCATTGCTTACCTTCAAACATCGGATTTTGGGCACCCCATCTCTTTCAAAAGACTTCATCATTGGATATGACATTCTCCAACAAATCAAACGGCTCATATAAACATCCCAAAGATTAAAAACAAATTCAACATTTGTCCCATGGATATCTTCCATCTCTCCAACAATCCAAATCTTTGACTCTCCTCATATTCAAGCACTTAGAACCAAACTCTCACAGCATTGTTGTGTTGAAAGTCATACGAACTTTTTACAAAAATGCAGCCATCCATTATGGTTCAACAACGACTTCTTTATTTCGCTCCCTTTCAAGCTTAATGAAGATGCGAATCCTACCAAAGCATCTCACTATGGTATGCCTTCCTCTCAATTGACCTTAGCTGTCCAAGAAATTGTGCAGCTCAAAAATGAAGGATTAATTGAACCTACAAACTCTCCATGGGCTTATGAATCATTTTATGTCAACAAAAGGTCAGAACAAGTTTGAGGAAAACTCAGGTTGGTTATCAACTACCAGCCTCTGAACATCTTTCTCAAAGATGACAAGTTTCCTCTCCCCCGTCTTGAAACTCTACTTCAACATATCTCAAAAGCGAAGGTATTCTCCAAGTTTGACTGCAAATCTGGGTTTTGGCAACTAGGAATTGCTCCTCCTGACAGGCCAAAAACAGCTTTTGTCATTCCTGGCCATCATTACCAATGGATCGTCATTCCTTTTGGTGTCAAGACCGCTCCCTCACTCTTTCAGAAGGCCATGAATCGTATTTTTGCACCAATCTAGGATCAAGCTCTTATATATATTGATGATATCCTCCTCTTTTCAAAGGATGTGAACTCTCATGTTCTCCTGGTAAGCAAATTTTATGATTTATGTACTTCTTATGGATTAATGCTCTCAGAGAAAAAGATGCAGCTTTTTCAAACGACAATTGAGTTTCTTGGGATGGAAATCAATGAAGGACAAATTACTTTTCAACCTCATATTTCCCTGAAGCTTTTGGATTTCCCTGAGACAAGACTTCAATCCAACAATTTTTGGGCCTAGTCAATTATATGGGCCTCTTCATCAAGGACCTCTCTCAGCATACCAGGAAATTATCAGCCTTGCTTAAGAAGTCTCCTCCTCCATGGCAAGATGAACATACTAAAATCATGATGGCCTTAAAGCACAAGGCCTTGACTCTTCCTCGTTTAAAGATCCCAGGCTTTGGGTTACGCATCCTCCAAACAAATGCAAGTGATGAACACTGGGGAGTTGTCCTGTTTGAAAAACTCCCAGAAAAGCCTAGACACCTTTGCGGATACAAAAGTGGAACCTTCAAACAATCCGAAATTCATTACGACTCCACTTTTAAAAAAATTTTGGCTGTCAAAAGGGGTATAGAAAAATTCCAGTTCCATTTAGTAGGACATCATTTTTTATTGAAATGCACATGTCAAGTTTTCCCAGAATGTTACACTTCAAACAAAAAATGTTAGCCAATCCACAACTTCTCCGATGGGCAAGTTGATTTTCCCAATTTAACTTCTCTGTTAAACACATTCCCAGAAAAACTAATGTCCTTGCAGACTTCCTGTCTAGACACAGATTGGCAAATTTCATTAGCGTCATTAGTTCTTCTTCATCCAATCCAGATCCTTCTGATGGCTCAGATCCACCACCCCCCAATCCATTAGATTTTATTGCATCTCTTCCAACAGAACTTCGAGAAATCATCTTTTGGAAGATCTCTGGTCAACCTATTATTGATGGCCTTCTTCAGCCATGACACGAAACTATGGAATGGTTTTTGGTCATATTCCCCATCTAACCAAACCATACCTTTTTCCTTTCTGCTTGCCCAATTTCTATGACTTCCCCAAAGAGGCCTATTGTTATCTTATGCATGTCATCATATCATGGTGGATTGGTTTTAGCCTTGATAAAAATTCATTATGTGCATATTTTTTCATATGAGCCTCCAATATCCTACTTCTGTTCCTAACCAAACCAGGTTCTACAAATTCCTCATGCATTTTCTAGATCATGCAACTTAGTTACAGGTACTTCAAGAATGGCCACAACGCTATGTCACTATCATCTTGTTTGCTCCTCTTGTTTCCAGAATAGAAAGTACAAGCATAGGTGACGACCCGGTAGCTAGTGCAGACCAAGTATTTAACTATACAATTACTTCGTTTATATCCACATTTCCTCTATTTCAATCCATATGGACACTGTTCACCTTCCTAGGCTCTCAGTGGACGCCTCTCGAGTTTTTTTTGGCCTTTAGAGCCCCTTACTGGCCACATTTTCACAATTTTCAGCAATTCTAGTCAGATTTGATGCACTGGAATGAGGACTTTGGGCTCAATAGTTGGACCACTTACATGCATTATCCATATCCATCAGCTTTACTTTATGGCAAAGCAGGCATTGGTGAACCAGAGAATCACATTTATGACAAGTTGCACAAATTATTAATGCATACTTGGCTGAACATCCTTCTCATCTGTGAGATTTAGCCAAGTCAGTGGATACTGTCACGTGGACAGATGATGGTTCCTCATCAGAAGATGATAACTCCTGACTCTGCTCATATGACCCATGTGTTTAAAGCTTTCCTAGCTGACACCCTTGACACTACAAGACACAATAATAGAAGATATTACAGTAAACGCCAATATTACAGTAAATGACAATGATATGTGCATTTGTCAAAGCCTACTTACTAGGTAGTATGCATAGCCTTTGTCTCTGTACTTTGTCTGATAGTCTTTGCTTTCTCCATAAATAGAGAGCCATTTTCTTAAAGATGGCATCAAAAAAGAGTCTTGTAAGATCTTCTTGTAAGTTTGTTTAAGTCCTCTTGTAAGGTTTCTTCAGTCTTCTGGTAAGTTTTCTAGCTTTCTTTTAAAATGTTTTTTACTCTCACTAGGTGAATGTCTCGGTTGTCTTCAGTGGTTGGCACTATGCCTCTTTAGTTGGTCATTGTCCTTATAATCCTTTATATGAATATTTATTTTATTTTAATGAAGAAAATATGAAAATTCATGCTGAAAATTTAGTTGGAATCAAGATCAAAGATGAAGATATTTGTCTTGTAGATAATGCTACAACATAACTGTACTTACAAATAAAAAATATTTTTTTCGTTTGCTTATGCAAGAAGCTAATGTCAGCATAATATCTGGTAGTGCAAAACTTATTGAAGGCTCCAGAAGAGTTAATTTATTGTTACCTAAAGGAACAAATATTGTTATAAATGATGCACTATTTTCTACTAAGTTTCGAAGAAATTTGTTAAGTGCAACACCCCAATCCCTACGTTCTTTGAGTTTTGGACAACCACCATTATTTTGACGGTGGACTTAACCAATTGGCGGGTCGGGCCGATGTTACTTTACAAGCGACACACACTTAACTTTCTATTTTTCAATACCACTTGCCTTAGAGTAAATTCAATAGTACAAATTCACATATAATAAAATCAAGGCAATTAAAGG
>JAJIYU010016655.1:0-12061 GCA_030144865.1 Tinospora cordifolia | reverse complement strand
ACTTTGATCTACTAACTATTGATAGATACTCTTAGAGGAGCTCAAAACTTAAAGAAAACTTAAAGAAAATCACAAAACTCACCTTTGAGTTGCTCTCCCGTCGCCTCCTCCGAATCCCAAGCAGTTTCAGTGAAAAATGAGCAAATCTGCGCCTGAAATGCATATATAGCCCAAACATGGACCGCGGTCACACTTTTTAGACCTTGGTCATTGGACAGTTTTCTCTTCATGGACCGCGGTCTTTACTTTATGGA
This sequence comes from Tinospora cordifolia, assembly GCA_030144865.1. Lineage (NCBI taxonomy): Eukaryota > Viridiplantae > Streptophyta > Magnoliopsida > Ranunculales > Menispermaceae > Tinospora > Tinospora cordifolia. The sequence continues at coordinate 11,807 of JAJIYU010016655.1, read as the reverse complement.
CCGCGGTCACCCCTTTACGGACCGCGGTCATCAATTCACGAACCGCGGTCACCAATGTGACCTAGTTCTCGTTCATGTAATTTTTCCACTGTTGACCGCGGTCGGCCATCAATGACCGCGGTCCACAGTTTGTCTGCATTTTTCTGGGTTTCATATTCACGGACCGCGGTCGGCAGCAAGGTACCCTATTTTTTACACTTTTCCTCGCACATTTCTAGCTATCCGAATGTTCTAATAAATTTTATCTTGATTAAATATCATATAGTGATAATTAAAACAAGTTTCCACTCATTTTTATAATTATTTTGAATTTTTAAAAATTCATGTTGACATGTATACATTATAAGACCTAGGGTGATCACATCGACCCTAGGTGATTCTCGTACCCTTAGCCAAGTGACGCCATAGGAACATCATCGACATTGAGAGCTCTTTGTTTGTATAAATGTTGACCTTTTGGATGGACAAGAAAGATATGTGAGGCACAATCAATCTTGTTCGTGTGATTACACACCCGCTATAGTGTGAGACCTTATTGGGTAAACCATTAACAATTGTCTGTAAACCAACTGCCCCTTAAAGTGGGTTATTATCTTTACAATCATTATTTTATGTTTGGTCATACGATATATCCTCATAATCACGCATGGTAATCTATGTGAACATTAATGATCATAGTTCACCAATATCATTCTCAACATGGACCATATCATTTCTTTTGGTTTCTTACAAATATATCTCGTGCAAGTATTCATGCATTCATAGTAATTTACATGTATTTGTCATTTCCTGTGCATTCTACTTCATGAAATGATAGCATTGCACATACTATGTTTCATATCGTGTTCTACATAAATTATGGTCTCATGTATGTGAACATAGCATGCAATATATCAATTAATCATATTATCGTATCACAAGTTCCAAATTATACATAGGCATATCATCGCATAATAATAACTAGAGTATTCTAGATTAGCACCTTAGCCATTTTATGTAGAATATGCATGTAAATACAATTAAAAAACATGTAAATATGAAATCACTTCCACCTTAGCTAGTATTTGTCAAACGCAATGAGGTTTCTTTGGTTATTTTGCCTTGTTTGATGCATGTCTAATTTCACTTACATGTATGTGAGTACCCATTTTTAGTTCATATTCATTAAACCAAGTTGTATACATAGACTCAAGTCCTAATGTGTGTATATGGTTCACTTGTGCTATTTGAAATCACACTTTTAGATTCCCTGAGCATTAGCCAATATGTGAGTGTCCGAAACCAAAAACTAGAAATTTCAATGTTCTAGAAAGTCTTCATGAAGCATGTCGTATTCTAGTGTTCTACTAGGGTACATGAAGTCAATGCAACATGCTACTCTATGTGCATAGAGCAGTGCTGTTTTCCAAGTTTAGTTTGAGCCATCTAGGTATTGGTTTCGTGCATTGTGAGGCTTATTTTGTTCTTCTCTTTGAGCCTTACAATATAGGGTTTGAGCCTGAGATGTCTTAATTTTTGAGGTCAAAATAACACATTTTCTTCTCTTGGACTACACTTGAATGCAAGTGAGATGTCATGAACTTTTCACATTTGGTTCTCCTTCCTCAAGTCATCATTTTCAACCATTCTCATTGCATTTCAAAGATAGTTTTGAATACATTGTAAGGGTATAAGGTCCAAGGATTGATGTGGTCAAAACTAAGTTTGAAAATGAGTTAAAAAATGGTTGGTTACAAGGTTTTAAATCCCAAATTTGTGGGTGAGCAACAACCTATCTTTGAGAGGTTCGTTCTTTGTCTATCTTTCATGCATTTGAGTCATTTTTAAGGCATTGTACTCGTGGCAAAGACCATTTTCTAATGATGTTTCAGGTCATGCGTCATTTGGTCCAAGTTTTCACCTAAATTTTACCCAAAACGGGTGAGAAAATAAACATGAACTATTATGTGAAAGCATGGGATTTTATGCGCACATAATTTCCAAGCCTCCAAGTGCCCCTCATTGATCTCACACTCACACACACACACACTTCAAACAAAGATTTTGCCAAAGGTTGAGCTCAAGTCATCCTCATCTAATTTATAGACAAACAGGGGAATGTAAGACATGTAAGGGTTGGTGGAAAGAAGCATGCATGGTGGCCCATCTTAGGAGCATGGAAGTGTTCAACTACTCATGAGCTTGTGCTTACTTGGTTGAAGAAGTTGATGAAGTATTTAATGTTGGTCGGTGAAGAACATTATTCATGTAGCTCATAATTCAAGGCAATAAGGTTGTGTTTGACTCATGATTGCGAGCATATGAAGATGTTTGAGCATGGGTATTTTGCATATTGTGAATATCTTAGTAACTTTTACATATGGATATAAGGCATGCCTAGTATGGGTCCTAAGGTTGGTAGAAAATGTGGTGCAAATATGGCTATGCAACCTTGTTTGTTACAATCTGTTTCGAGGAAGTGTAGTGCACTACATCTACCTTTTTTTCTTAATCTCCTTCGCATCCTATGAATTTTGACACAAAGTTTTTCGCCTAATTTAACTGTTTTGAGCTGAAAATAAATTTTAGAGTTCCTCAGTTCACATGTCAGTATGATCAATTTAATTTATTTTGACCGTGGTTGGTTATAGGGCACCATGGCTGATTTATGAGTTAATTAAAGTTATTCTACGACCAATTAGTGGTGAAACTTTCAGGATATTATAGGCGGGCGAGGGTAGTCAAATAGTTCTCGCCTAAAAATAATCGTGGGAGATGTCTTGCCTAAAAATGGTCAATGGGAAAGGTAGAGGAAGTGAAGGGAGGAAGTAGGAAACAATCGTGAGAGATATCTTTTGTAGAACCATTGTCACAAATAGTTGAGAAAGAAGAAAGAGTGTTGAGGACAGCTGAAGTTGAAAATGATTGTTGAAGACGTCTCACCGAAAAACAGTTGCTAGGAAAGTTAAAGGAGTAATGCTTACTATTTTGCTTTAGCCATTGGAAACAATATTTTTTACTAGCATAATTAAAAAGGAGCAAAAGAAAGACACCTTTTTTCAAGACGTTGATGAAGGCGTGTTTTGAAAAAGATGCATTCATTGCCCACCTTCTTTTAAATGTTAAAATAAAGGTGACTTTTTTAAAAATGTGTTCGTCTAATCGTATTAGAGTTATAATAATTTTTATAAGAAAAAAAAATCTTTTTCTTTAATCAACAAACACAAAAAGTGCAAAACATGTACTGCAAGTGTCTTTACAAAATATATTATTCACGCAGAAAAAAAAATCCAACAAATACTGTTCTAATGGTTTTTAAAAAGTTATTTAAATTAAATTAGATAATGAAGCCAAAAATGGTTTCTAGAGGGGGTTGGTGGGAAAACGCAGAAAAGTAAGAGAAAGCAACGCTCAAGTTGTCGTGCAGTTTTTGTTTTGATTGACTAGGAGGGAGGTATAATATTAGCTGTGTGTTAAGACGTGGAACGTGGAAAAAGCTTCGGTTGACCATTTGAGAGATTTTGGGTTGGAGGAAAAGGAAGCAGCGGATTCTCATTGGTGAGCCCCCCACTTTTGTTTACTTTCCAACACCCGTTCCTTTGAAAAAATTGAGGCGCGTCACATTAATATTTGTACATCTGAAGATTCTTATTAAATAAAGGTGGGTGCTTGTTTACGTACCTACCAAATATACTCAATTTACCTAAATATTTAAAAATTTATTGAAAAACATGTCACAGTGATGATTGCTATTACATTGTTTATTTGCGTAATTATAATTATAGGACATATAAACAATAAGTAAATAGAAAATTCATATTTTAAAAAACGTATCAGTTAATTTTATTATTATTGATTGATTTCCTAATTAGATAAAATTACAACTATAACAATTAATGATTATATTAGCATTATTTTTTATTAAATAGATGAAATAACTAAAATATAAGTGTGTTTGATGGATGCAGAATTGAAAGGTTCTCTAAATAAATATATTTAGTATAGAAAAAAAAAAAAGATGAAACTATACCCAAAAGAAAATAAGGAAATAATGTAAATATATATAAAAGAAAGGTCAAAAATACCATTGCCAAACTTTTGCAAGTCACAATAATTCACCTTCAACAATTGTTTTCTCCCCCCTTTTCTTTATTTATTTTTGGTTACCGTCTTCTTCTAGAAAGAAGAAAACACATGGAAGGCATATTGAGTGAAGAGACCTTCCATATAAATGTTACTAACTTTACGAGGGCAAAACTTTTCTAACAGCAAGTCTATTTTTAATCCTGCTTCCAAGCCTTAATCTATTTTTGACTGATTAGAAATTCTAAGCTTGTAATGAAGTTCTTCCACACCTTGAGAACCCAATTAAGGCAATCATATAAAATAAGTATAATTTTCATCAATAAAAATGTGACAATTGTCATTACATAAAATAATAAAACTCATCAAAATTAATCTATCAAAATCCATGGATAAGATGGATTAATAATTAGGGAAAATTACATAAAATGTTAGGTATTTTAATTTAATAATATAATTATATGCATGTTTTTAACTTAATTATGCGTATGTCAGATATTACTAATTATTATAAAAAATACCAAAATATATATATAAGCTCGCGAAATCACGTTTTTGTTTCAATTTTTTCGATTATTTCTATTTAGACCTTTAAATCTTTACATTTGCAAAAACCATATATAGAAATGTTCACACACAGGCACACGGTCTCTGCTTTTTCTAAATCTCAACATTGCGAGGTTTTCCTCTGTACACACATTATATTAACAGTGTTTGTAATTGCAATGCCCTAACTGTATACAAAGGTTAAACACATTGTATACCAGTGTTTTTAATCGCGATATATTCTAACTATATACCATGTACTATACTGCCTGTTTGTTCATTTTGATTGATTTTATAATGACATTTTGTGAACTGATCGCTGCTTGATTGTCCATCAGATACTCGCCAGAGCAGAATGCCCTTCCTGTTGAATAGTGCCGACGATCAATTTCAGACACCGTTCCATCTAAATCTCTAAATCTATTTTGATTCCTTCACATCTCCCTTGATCACGTCTTCCACCACCGTCAGATCCATGTCGGAGCAGAACGCCTTCTTGTTAAATACATCGGCCCACAACAATTGAACAAATGAAGAAAAGAATTGAAACTATACACATCCATTGTTGACGAAGTATGAACGACCAAAAATCCTTGGGGTTTAAGCATTCTTCTAATCTCTAAAGCAAAATCAAAATGCCAAGCTGATTTCTCAAGGCTCTAGCCATCATAGAAGATGAAATCAAAAGTATTATTAGCAAACAACAAATTATGCTCCTGACTAGAGCGAACCAATGATGGCCACCCCTTCTTATAAACACCGATTGCATTCCGAACGCCTAGCTCTCGCAAAGTGAAAACATGTTGTCCTTTAGGCATTTCGACGCATAGAACTTTTGATTTGGGAGAAAGAAACCCTTGAGATAACAGATCTTGGAACATGGAAGAATAGTAATTGACTGATTTTCGCCTTCTTTACTGGTCTAGAGATCGCTCAATGCAGACTCTAAAGAAGTTAAGTTTCGAGTCATAATTGAAGAGTGTGGAGAAATTAGGAGGGAGTTGATGGCAGGGAAGCCATGGGAAGGTTTGGAGAAAGCTGGATTGAGGGAGATTGCGAGTGGGAGTGGACAGTATTGTAGAGAGAAGCGAAGGGTAAACATTTGGTGGAATTGAGGGTGATTTTGCTATAGAGGAAGAGGGGATCAGAATGCCCTTCTTGTTGAACGACGCCATGATTAGTTTTTGGCATCGTTCCATCTGAATCTCTGGATGTTAGAGCAAAACTCCATTCTTGTTCAAGACAACACTATCAACTCTTTGACTCGTCTCTGTTCAATTTCTTTGAACGCTCCTCCAGATTTGCCATCGTTCTGCTGAAATTGAACCTGGCTCATTCGGTCGATTAACATTTCATGCAATAAATGTACTGACAACGCATTGAGGGGCAACAACGAGTTGTAGCAGCGACGAGATTACATAGATTATAACAGATTCATTTTTTATTTTTTTTTATACAAACTATACCAAAGTTATATGAAGTATACCAACTTTTGTTAGTTTTTTTTTATTTATCTTGTATTTAGATTATACCAACTTTTGTTAGATTTTTTTTATTTCTTTTGTATTTAGATTATACCAACTTTATACCAACTTTTGGGATATAAAATATTACATTAAAAAAGTTTTGATATAACTGTTATAATTGAAAATTGTATACAAAAAGTAATTTTTTTTATTATTATATACTAATTATATACTAAATGTTAGAACAGTGTATACACGGAAACTCATTTGTATACATATGTTACACTAATGTTATTCAAAAATAATACCAACAAATCAATTTTTGAACATATATCACGCTGTATACACATGTTATACCAATGTTATACAAATATAATATAAGCAAACCAGTATATGAATATATCCTTTTGTATACATATTTTATACTGATGTTATTCGAAATTTATACCAACAGATTGATTTGAGCATTGATATTAGGTTGTATATACATATTATTCATATGTTACACCAATATAATACCAAAACTATAGTTTTACGCTTTATATCCATTTGTATATATATGTTATACCATTGTTATTCGAAAATAATACCCACACTACAGTTTCTAAGTAGTGATATGATGTTGTATCCCAACATTATTCCTATATTATACAAATATTATATCAAAACTTGTAGTTCTGACAACTGGTGTACTTTTGCCTATACATATCAATTGTGTTCCTTTTTTTTATTTAAAGCCGAGATTTTCATTTTTTTAAAAAATTCATGTTTAAATCATTTTCCAGTTTTTTTATTATTAATTTTATCATTTTTGTATATAAACGAAAATAGCAATATTTTTGTAAATATTCCTATTTTTTTGTATAAAAGTGCGCTTTTCCCTAATAATAAGTGAGCTGAGGGCCCAAGACATTTACAATGGACAATTGATCTATGGTTATCAAGTGGGGCCCAATTTTCACTCAGAAAAAAAACAACCATGGAGTAAGGGAACACTCCCATAAGAAATCATCTTGAGGAGGCATAGTCAAATTAGGAGATTTATGTGATAAATTCTTATCCTCTAACAATCTTATTCTAATTCAACTTCTTTAGCCTATCTTTAACAACCTAGCCTAACCCAAATCGCCTTACCATCTATCCTAATCCTGAAGATTACATAAAGGGATTCAAAATTCAAAACTAAACTTTAAAAATCCAAGATAATCTTGATGTACAATACGATAACTGACTATGAGATCAACCCTAAACCAAATCACACACCCCTATGAATTCACACATCAAATGACGATTTCCATTTTGGCATAGGAGCTCTAGTCAGCTTGTGCATGTTCCCAAAGTTAAGTAACAAGATTATCAATGTTACCTACATTCCCTGTGCTTAAATTGAAGATAGGATGAGTCCAAGGGATAACTATCCATGACTAATGTAATACTCAAAAATTCTAATTAAATGAGTAATCATAACTGATTTTAATTGAGTCCTAATAAATCCTTATTAATAATAATTGACCACAGTTGAGAATTGGTCTACCAAATCAGTGCGACATGAATATCAAGACTATTTCAAGGTTAAAAATGAAAGAATTAGATAATGAGCTTCATGTTGAAATGCTTGAGATGTCAAAGAAAACCAAAAAAAAAAAAAAAAGAAATCATATTGCATCCTGCACCAAGGTAGTAGCACATTGCACTAAGTGTTGTGCTAGAAACACATTTTTGTTCTGAGGAGCCAACTTTGCTTTGTGAGTTAAGCCAATCTAAGGGTCCATAGAGTGCTATTTGGTATGCATGTGGAAGTTCATACTTGACCCTCCTTAGCCAAGAACAGAGGGATAAAGATCATCCACAATCTTAAAAAAAGAGGCTGCAAAAATCAATGCACCAATTGTGGTACAATAGAGTTCTAATTCATTAGTTATTCTAGAAGCGCAGAGGATTAGAACATGTGGCTACGAATGTCAAGGATTTGAATCGCTCCTCGCTCATAACCAACCCAAACAAAAGGGAAGGGGTGGAAAGTTTAGCACCTATGCAATTTTCATTTCCATAAAAGTGTAGGTGCTCAACTTTTAGAAGCATCGATGTTCTTTCTAACCATTTGAATGACCCAATCATTTGGGGAAGACATGTTCTTTGATCCAACCACTTTTGTCAACTAGAATATAACCTATGGATGCCAGCTTTTTTACTTATGCTCTCATCATTTGAAATATGGGAGAAAAAGAGGATGAAGGTGTTCCATTTTCTAAGTGTGGTAGTGTGAGGAGACTTGTGAACATGGAGAGGTTTTTCTGAGCTTATGATAGCCTCGAAGAACAATATTGTAACACCCCGCCTCCCATGTCCAGCCCCATCATCTAATGGTATATTTCTCTTTAATATTTTTGGGCCACCTGGAAAGCGGGCCCATGTTACGTTAGCCTTTTTTATTCATTTCATGAAACTCCTTGTGTACTTTACTTATGCACAATATATTTCACAAGTATAATAATGACGCCATGGAATAAAATTTCTAATATTATTAATTAATTCAAAATCCAACGTACATAGGACTTTGACTACTACAACGGAATAATAAAATTTGAATAAATTTGGGCCAACATGCCCTACAATTAAATAAACTCCTAAGAAAATGATTTAGACAACTCCCAAATAGCCTTGACCTTTTAATTTCCTGAAATGTTTAAAATAGAAGGTGAGCTATAAAGCCTAGTGAATCATCCCAAATATTTAATTCATTATTTCGACAAAATAAAGTATGCATAATAGGCACTTACAACGAATTAAATGATTCAAACAATTTATTGTTTCAATTGTCATTAAAGACCAAAATGATACCCCCAACATTCCAACTCTAAGGTTAACTCAGACCCATTAGAGTGAGGTAGGATCAATTCTTAATCCTATATTACCTCACAACTCCTGCTTGGAATGCTCATAGTGCAATTTTGACCCCGCGTCAGGACGTTGTTGATATCTTTCTTCAATCTTATATTAAATGTAAAGGCATAATATTTAAATAATTTGACAGTATGTAAACATTTTAGTAGGGTAACATTTCATCATAGATTATGCATAAAAATAAACCTAAACATGCATAGTCTATATGACATGTATTAAAATCTAACACTCAAGCAAACCTTACTTGAATCAAAATAATAAATCAAAAAGTAGAAATCATTTCACCTCAAGATCACTTCCTTCTGACCCTTCTTTAGATCTTGCAGATCTTTCTTCCTTGCTTGCACTAGATTTTTGTAGCACTCTTTTGGTACTACTTCGCTGGCTATTTATAATAGCTTAAGAAAAGAAAAGGGAATAGAGATGCCAAGGAGGCAAAGAAAGAGTAAGAAGGAACTCTATTCTTTTCTTGCTGGGATGAAAAAAAAATGAAGAGGGAGAGGGGTTTATATAGGGTTTTTCAGGGTTAGATTTGTGGTTTTTGGGAATTTTTTTAAATAGGAAAAATTTTATTTTTATTGGTTTTGGTGGCTCCCTAGAGTTATAATGCATTTTAGGGTTTTTTTTTAGGGTTTCTTGGATTTTTTTTTCATGATTTTCTCGTTTTTCTTTGGCTTTTGTTTCATTTTTATTTCATTTTCTTTATATATATATAACATGCATTGCGCATGCGGCACGCACGGCGCACAAATTTGTGATTGTGCGCCCCAACTTTTTTTTTATTTTGATGAATCCTTTTCTCCCAGAGCTCGTCTAGTTGAGCCTTCAACTCAATTAATTCTATTGGTGCCATACAGTATGGAGGTATAACGATGAGATCTGTTCCAAGTTGGAGTTCAATCTTGAACTCTATGTCTCTAGTTGGTGGTAGTCCAGGTAGGTTATCCGGGAACACATCTTTGTAATCTCATACTACTTCTAGGCTCTTGATTTCTTTCTATCCTTTAGAATCCTCTTCTAAGAGTTTCTCGAGGTCATCCTTTTGCCTTAAGTAGTTCAACATGGCCATCATTGGGCTCCTAGGAAACCTATGAATATCACCATTGATTTTAAAGGCTTATCCCAAGGACAACGTTATCATTACTCTCCTCTTGGGACAATTGATTGTGCGTGATACTGGTCTAACCAGTCCATACTCATAGAATGAAAGTACCAGTCACATTGTACCTGTAGAATGAAAGTACCTGAAGATTAGCTAAAATTAGCTTATGCCCAAATCTAAGATCACATGTAGATATTCTTTTTATAGTAATAGTAGTTCCTATGAGTGTGGATACATTCAAAGTTATGGGCAAGGTTTTTGTTACTAGTTGCAACCTATTATATTCTTTTTACAGTAATAGTAGTTCCTATGAGTGTGGATACATTCAAAGTTACGGGCAAAGTTTTTGTTACTAGTTGCAACCTATTAACTAGTTCTTTCAAACAAAGGAGTTCGTGGCACCTGAATCAATCAATAGTTTCATAGCAACATTGTAACATCTCGAAAAATTTATATGAAATTTGAATTTTTACTTAGAAAATTATATAGAATTGACGAATGAGAATTTTGGCAAGTCCTCGTTAACCAAATGAGGAATAAAAAACCAATTTAAGGGATTTTTAGAAGAAAAAATATGATTATAATGCATAACATGGGATATCATAGCCAAAAATATAAGGATATGTGCAATTTTTAATGAAAATAGGATTAGAAAGTCAATTGGGATTGAGATTTGAAAAAAAATCCGAAAAGAAAGCAAGAAATTCGGTTGAAAAATCAAAAACAAACTCAAAATGCTATGAACTGTAGATCTGGCATCTGATCTCATCATCCTATGACCAAGATCAGATCCACACGTACGCACGAGAGGACCAAATCAGAAAGATCGAACGGCCAAAGATCCACGTGTGTGACTCGAGAAAGATCAAGCGGCCAGAACGAGATTCGTTGATCGTGAAATCGGACCCGCACACTGTGATCGAGGATCATCAATGGTCAAGATCGAAGCTGCATAGTCGATCGCAAAATCGTGCTACACTCGAGGATCATCCAATGATCTAGATCGAAGTCGTTTTGGCTGATCGCGAACGTTGATGCGCTCGAGGATCATCGGACGGTTCAAATCAAAGCCGTTTTGATTAGATCGCGATCATTGATGCGCTCGAGGAAATCTAACGGCTGAGATCAAGAATCCGAATTCTGTTGATTTATCTGAGATTAATCTAATAGCTCTAATCGAATTCGAATGCGTGTCTCGAGGAAAATCCGAGGAACCAGATAAAATCTAAAATTTAAATTACAAAAAATACATTAAAATTACGAAAAACACGAAATTAAATCCAAAAAATTCAAAACAATAGTTTCTAAATTTTGAAAAATATTTCTAAAATCCAAAAAAAATTTAAAAAATACTCTTTTTGCTCCAAAAATTAGAAACTATGAAATTAGGGAGAATTAGGGTGTTTTAATCAAAGAAAAACACAAAAATTTCTAATTTTCTCCCTTTGAAAACCTATATAAACCCCCCTAGGCTCATAATTTCATTCATTCCAAAAAAATAAGAGTTGAATGCTCCTCTTGTTTTCTCTAAGCCTTCTTCTTGGCACCTTTTCCCATCTTCCCTTCTTGTGTGTGTGAGAAGCTCTCGAATTGGAGAATTAAATTGGGCGATCTTCATTTGTAATACCCCAAAATTTTGTCAAATAATAATTAATTTGAGGAAAATAAATAAAATAAGTCAAATAAATTAATTTCAAGGATTTTAAGAAATTTTGGGTGCAAATGGT
>JAJIYU010016654.1:0-12071 GCA_030144865.1 Tinospora cordifolia | reverse complement strand
TATGCAAGTGTTTGAATTATGGATGTGCTATTATTTTGAGTTTGAAAAATAGTTGTTTGATAAAGATCCACTGAGCTATGTGCTCACCCCTTCCTCTTTTATTTTTCAGGAAATTAAATTATGAAGGCTATGGAAATTAGATAGTTTTTGATTTTACAAGTTTCTATTTTCTTAAAAGTTTCCTTTCAATGTAAGGGCATGTTACCCAATTTTGAATAAGACTTCCGCTGAAAGTTAGTATTTCTATTTTGAGATTATTGAACAACAATGTAATAGTTTACAAAGTTATGTACTTTCGTTTATTAATAAAGAAGTTGAATTTTTCTTTACCTTTAATTGCCTTGATTTTATTAAATGTGAATTTCTACTGTTGAGTTTATTCTAAGGCACGTGATATTGAAAAATAGAAAGTCAAGTGTGTGTCACTTGTAAAGTAACACCGGCCCGACCCGCCAATTGGTTTAAGTCCACTGTCGAATAATGGTGGTTGTCCAAAACTCAAGGAATGTGGGGGTTGGGGTGTTACATTTGTTCATAGAACTTTAGTTGTATTGAGCCATATGCAACAACCTTTTCTTCTTTCATCAAGACTACACCCAATTTGTTCTGTGAAGCATTCGTATACAGAACATATGCAATGCCATGGGCATGAGTGGCTAAGATGGGGACCGTAGTTAATCTCCTCTTTGGTTCTTGGAATGATTATTCACACTTCTCATCCCGATTGAACTTGACAACTTTGTTGGTCAGCTTAGTCGTGGGTTCAACCAACTTGGAGAAGTCTTGGATGAATCTTTGGTAATATCCAACTAGGCCTAAGAAACTTTTGATCTCTATAATTGGATGCTCCCAGTCCATGACAGCTTCCATCTTCTCTGGATCTAAAAAGATTCCTTCTGTTCATACTATATGGCCAAGGAACTTGACTGTCTTCATCTAGAATTCACATTTTCTAAGTTTGGCATGTAAGTGGTTTCTTCTAAGGGTTTCCAACACCATCTTTAAGTGTTCTAAGTGTTTAGATTCTGAGTATATCAAGATGTCATCTACGAATACCACCACAAATTGGTTGAGGTATTATCTAAACACTTGGTTCATCAAATCTATGAACGTTGTGGGTGCATTGGTCAAACCAAAGGGTATCATTGTGAACTCGAAGTGTCCATATAATGTCCTGATGGTCGTCTTCTATATATCAGACTGTCGGATTCTCAATTGGTAATATCCTGACCTAAGATCAATCTTTGAGAAATGAGTGGCTCCTCTCAATTGATCAAATAGGTCATCTATCCTTGGAAGGGTACTTGTTCTTCACTGTCACTTGGTTCAGTTTCTGATAGTCAACACATAGTCTCATGGACCCAACTTTCTTTTTCACGAAGAGTATAGGAGCTCCCCATGGTGATTCACTTAGCCTGTTGAATGCTTTCTCGTGGAACTCGCCTAACTGAGTCTTCAACTCGCCTAGCTGAGTCTTCAACTCGATTATCTCTATCGATGCGATTCTGTAAGGAGGTATGGCTATTGGTTGGTTCCAAGGTGAAGTTCGATCTTGAACTATACTTCTCTAGTAGGTGGTGGTTCGAGTAAGTCATCTGAGAACACATCTTCATATTCCTGAACTACTTTTAAGTCCTAGATTCCTCTTTTTGCTCTATAGGGTCCTCCTCAAAGAGTTTCTCGAACTCATCTTTTTGCCTCAAGTAGTTCAATATGGTTATCATCGGGCTTCTGGGTAATTTCTACATATCACCGTTGATTTTATAGGTTTTTCCAAAGGTAATGTTATGGTTACTTGCCTCTTAGGATAATCTATATGTGCATGATATTGGTTTGACCAGTCCATCCCCAAGATTACATCATATACATAAAATGAAAGTATACAGAGGTCGACTAAGATCAATTTATCTCTAAACCTTAGGTCACAATCACACATCCTATTGAAGTAATAGTGGTCCATATGGGCATGGATACATTCAAAGTCACGGGCAAAGTTTTTGTTACTAGTTGCAACCTATTTGCTAGCTTTTTAGCAATTAAAGATTTCGTAGCACCCAAATCAAACAACATTTTGATAGCAACATTAAATAATAGGAATGTATCATCCATAGCAGGAACTTGTTCCTCTTGAAAGTCAGCCATCGCAAACATTCTAGTCTGGTTCTATCCATGACCTTGGTTCTAGTTTTGTCCCTGGTTGTTGTTCTGCCGAGGCTGTTGCTGTTGAGGACGTCTATTCTGTCCTCCTCCTTGATTGTGTTGCTACTGTTGGGGAGCCTGGGCTTGGGCAGGACAAAACTTCGCCATATGTCCTAGCTGGTTGCAGTAATAACACAACATAGCCAGTTTCCTCCGCTCCCCTTTAGTCTGATTGGATTGGTTTTGTGTTTGGGGTGCCTTGTTTCCATCATTTTTTTATGGGTGTTTTGTTTCTTCTGAGCTCCTTCGTGGTCTTTGTCATTTCCTGACCTTTTCTTCTTATTCCTTGACTTTTATTCAAAGTTGATTTCCTACTTCAATATCAATGCCCTTTCCACGACGTCTCTCTTCGTTTTTGGGTCCATTGGCATTGTCACTTTTTGGACCTCAATCTTGAGACCCTCTGTAAATCAGTTGGCCTTCATTTTCTCCTCCTGATCAACACAGGTGAAAATTTGGCCAATTCAATAAATTTGATCTCGTACTCGGCTACCATCATGTCCCTTTGGGTTAACTTAACGAAATCAAACTGCATCTTCCTTAGGGTAGTGTTAGTTGCATAATAGATTGGCGTCACTATAAGTTGTTTATTGCATTTTTATAGAAGTTTGGAGAAGAAGTAAACACATTTGTGCATGATTAGTGGCATGAACATTCATAATAGCATTACATGGTTCATTGCATTTTGGCATTATTTTTATGGTTTATAGCATTTCTATGAGAAAATGATGTCTGGGGAAAGATCTTTAGTGTGGTGCAGGACTAGAAAGAAGTCAAGAGAGAATTATAACATGCAAAGGTAAAGAAAAGTGGAAATCAAAGGAAAACAACCAATTATAAGGGTAGGAGAACCAATGACCAAGGTAGCTGAAAGAAGACCAGACAAAATGCAAACACACTGGTTATCACGGTCAGTGGTCCAATGACCACAATGACCAGAACATGATCAAAATGCCAGAAATGCCTACCGCGGTTCACAGAATGGCAAAAATCCATGTTTTCACTTAGGGACGACGCTAACCACAGTCATTGGCTGCAGTAATATGATTAACTACCGAGTTTCTTATATTTTTTTTAGGGTTTTTTAGTGTGTGCCTATAAATAGAAAAGGTTGTTAGAGTCTAAGGATGCCTAATTCAGAAATACCTAATTGTGATGGCTAAAAAGGAGAAAAATCAGAACACCAAGAAGGGATTGAAGATAAGGGCTCAAGATTTGAGTATGCCAACTTTTATTGATTATTTTTTAATATTTGCACTTAATACAATGTCAGGTTAGTTAGTTCTTTAGTCTAGGATGTAAATTTCTAATGTATGAACCTCAAATTTCTTATTTCAATTGATTAATTTTGGTGCATTGTGTTATGTTGTGTGTGTTTAATGCTTATTGTTTACTGACCATGAACATTATGATCTCGGACTATTGAATCAACTCGAGAGAGAAGTTTAATAGTTGGATTATCACAATATAAACTTAGATCAGTTGATTAATCGAGAGGTTATCGACTGTTTAGGGGGTTGCACGTGAATAATGTTCACAAAGCATTAGGTTGTTAACTATGCATCTTGGAAAAGGGTATTAGGGAACAATACTGATAGATGTTGGGAACTCTCGGGAGAGAGTCTCAATGATAAGTGTGAGAATCCACAATAATCGAGATTAAGTAAATTGGAATAGAGATCAAAGGCAAAAACAAAAGAATTTACTATCCTACACAATTTCTGAATATAGTTTCATCAATAGATTTTTATTGCTTTCAATAGATTAAATTCCAATTTAGATTAAAACATATTAAACTCTATTATGTGCCTTGATAAAATGAAAGCTAACAATAGATTAGGATTTGAGATAATTAATTACAATTCTATTCTCTGAGGATGATACTTAGTCTTCACCAGTTATTACTATCGCGATCCTGTACACTTGTGGGGTTGCCAACAAGTTTTTGGCGCTGTTGCCAAAGAACGATGTAATTATTTTAGAGCCAGTTGAACTTAGTTTAAGTTTAATTGAGGCAATTTTATTTTTATTTTTACTTTTAATTGATTGCTTTTCTTTTCCTTTAAAATTCATTGAATACACTTGATATTGTGTTTGCTTTCGGTGTTTCAGGATTGCATGAGTAAAAGTCCTTGTGAACCATATGATCCAGATTTGTTCAAAACCATAAATTAGATTTAGTTGGAAGCCAAAGGTCAAGTAGTAACTATGGCTGATAGTGGAACTTCCGGTGTGGGAAACAATAGAAAAGCACCCTTAAGGGATTTCTTCAAACCAGTCTTGAACAATAATTACTCTGGCATAGCAAAGACACCGATAAATGCAAACAACTTTAAACTAAAGCTCTCCCTGATTACAAGGGTGCAACAACAGCAGTTTGGAGGTTCAACAATAGAAGATCCTATGGCTCACCTAAATTCATTTATGGAGATATGTGATATAGTCAAGATGAACGGGGTGACCAAAGACTAGCTAAGGCTGAGGCTTTTCCCTTTTTCTCTAAGGGATAAGGCTAGAAGTTGATTACAAACATTGCTTCCTGAAAGTATCACAACATGGGAAGAAATGAGACATAAATTCCTTCAAAAATGTGTCACACCCGCTAAAGTACATCAATTGCGGGGTGAAATCAATTCTTTCAAACAATCTAAGTTTGAATCCTTGTATGAAGCTTGGGAAAGGTTCAAGGACTTGTTGAGGCGATGCCCACAACACGGATATCTTCCTTGGCTTCAAATTTAGATGTTCTATAGTGGACTCACACCGCCGGCTAGAGTTTTGGTGGACTCTGCAGCTGGAGGTTCATTGATGGGAAAATCCACCACTGATGCCACCCAACTCATTGAAGACATGGCAGCAAATGCATATGACCATGGTACAGAAAGAGGAACAGCTAAGAGGGTGGGAATTCATGAGGAGGATGACATCAATGCTTTACATGCTCAAATTGTTGCTATGATTCATAGATCGAACCTGGTAGAAGAGAAGAACAGCAGTGGGCATTACCAGAATCACCAAACTCAACATGTTCAGTTAATTATAGAAGCCAACAAAACATCTTACTCTGGAGAGGCTTCTATCGAACAACTAAATGCCATGAACAGATTCAATGGGTATCAAGGCCCATTTGGGGGGTACAATGTTTCAAAGTACTATCATCCAAGAGTTAGAAATCATGAGAACTTCTCATATTCAAACAACAGAAATGTTCAACTTCCACCTGGATTTGTGCCACAAGCTTGATGAAATGATGAACATGCACTTAAGGTTCATTAAGGAGCTAACAGGCAGGGTAGACAAGAATGATAGTAGAGTTTCTAGCATTGAGATTCAAATTGGAAATATGAATGCCATAATTAAGAGCTTAGAAACTCAAGTGGGACCGTTGGCACAAATAGTGTCAAATCAGTAGCATAACTCATTTTTGAGTGATACTCAAGTAAATCCAAAGGAGAGTTCCAAAGCAGTGATGACAAGAAGTGGGAAAGAGCTAGCAAGCCCACCCTATCTAGCTAGTCCATCTATTGAAGTTGAAGACATTGACAGTTATGAAAAGGACGCTCCAAGCCCACCAGCTATACAACCTAAGGCGTCTCATAAATCACAAGGGAAACCCAAAGGGATTACTATTCAAGATGGTAAAGTTCTAGAGCCTCCACCATTGCCATTCCCTCAAAGGTTTCAAAAGAAGAAGTTGGATGAACAATTCGCTAAATTTCTGAAAATTTTCAAGAAGATTCATATCAACATTCTCTTTGCATAAGCTCTACAGCAAATGTTCAACTATGCAAAATTTATGAAGGAGATCATGTCTAAAAAGCGAAAGTTAGAAGACTTTGAAACTGTGAAGCTCACTGAAAAATGTAGTGCAATCCTTCAAAAGAAACTTCCCCAGAGATTGAAAGATCTAGGCAATTTCACTATACCATGTAACATTTGGTTTGAAGTCTTTGAGAAGGCACTCTGTGATCTAAGATGTAACACCCCAACCCCCGTATCTTTAAGCAGTGTACATTGCCACCGTTCTCTTGACAGTGGACTTAACAAACGGTGGGTTCGGTCGGTGCTACATTATAAGTGACACACACTTGTTCTTTTCTTTTTAATATCTCGTGCCTTTATATAACATTTAAGAATACAAAAATTTCAATAAAATCAAGGCAAATTAAAAGAGATAGAGAAATTCAAACTATTTTATTCATAATAGAAATTGAAAGTACTAAACTCTTTAAAAAAAGCCAGTAGTTACAACGGAAGTCTTCAAAATACTTTTTAGTAGAAAAACATAAAAACTTTGGGCAACATGCCCTAAAAATTCTAAAAATAATATTGTAGAAACTTTCGAAGAAACTATCTATATTCAACTACTCCATTGATTTCATGTTCCTGAAAAATAAGAAAAGAAGAGTGAGCACATAGCCCAGTGGATCCTTTTCGAACAACCATCTTTCATATTCAAACTCATAACACAATCATAATTCAAACACTTGCAATCATTAGGCGTTTCAAACAACTGTTTGTTTAAGTCGAATCTCAGACCAAAAGGGTCTTTAATCCCTTGATGCTCTTAACTAAGTAAATAGGGCCTACTCGGCATCAACCCGTTAGTGGCATATGTCGGCATCAACCCGTTACACATGGTGACCCACCAGTGGTACAAGTGTCGCCTTGACCACTATGGTGGTACGTGGTTATTATCTCCATCGTCTTAGATTAATTCTCATATTATGATCTCATAAAATAAACTTCAGAATATGAAATCAGACTAAAATTCAGAATATACATAGTTAATTCATGATACACTCATAAAACATGCATCATACTTTAATTTAAAAACCTAAGCATGATTCTAACATGGCATGGATGATATGATTGCTCAAACATGAATCAAAACTGAAATACTAAAATAAACATTTGAAATTCTAGAATTGAAGTTGAAAATCTTTGAGTTCAGTGAAAAACACACAAACAATGAGCATGCTATGAATTTAAATAAGAACAGAAGGGTGTTCTAGAAATCACTTCCCCCTTGTGACACTTTCTTCTGAAATTTCGGCAGTGATTCCCCTCACGTACTAGTGCCAATGAAGATCACCCAACTTAATTCTCCAAATTCGAGAGAAGAACTTCTCACACACACAAGAAGGGAAAGATGGGAAGAGGTGCCAAGAAGAAGGCTTAAAGAAAACAAGAGGAAAATTCAACTCTTATTTTTGGAATGAATGAAATTGAATGCCTAGGAGGGGGTTTATATAGGTTTTCAAAGGGAGAAAATAGAAAGTTTTGAGTTTTTCTTTGAATAAAACACTCTAATTCTCCTTAATTTCGTACTTTCTAATTTTTAGAGCAAAATGAGTATTTTTCGAATTTTTTTTGGATTTTAGAAATTATTTTCAGATTTTTTTTCGTATTTTTCCCTTAATTTTTGTATTTTTGCCGTAATTTTTGTATTTTCCCTGTAATTTTCATATTTTAATTTCGGATCCCTTAATCTCAGCTGTCGGATTAATCTCAAATCTATCAACAAAATCAGAGCTTTTGATCTCGGTCGTTGGATTTCTTCGAGCGCATCAACGGTTCGCGATTAATCCAAAATGGCTTCGATCTGGACCGTCGGATAATCCTCAAACGCAACATTGTTCGTGATTGATCAACGCGGCTTTGATCTCGACCATCGGATGATCCTTGATTACGGTGTGCGGATCAATTCGCGATCAATGAATTTCGTTTTTACCGCACGATCATCCTCGAGTTTCGTATGCGGATCTCTGGCCATTGGATTTTGATGATCTGGTGAACCCGGGCGTTTGGTTGGATTTTAATCCCGTTCGTTGGATTTTGCCAGATCGATTGTGAACTGTAGGATGTATTTTAAGTTTATTTTTTTTATTTTTCAACCGAATTTCTTGTTTTCTTTTCGGATTTTTGCCAAATCTCGATCCCAATTGACTTTCTAATCCTATTTTCATCAAAAATTGCACATATCCTTGTATTTTTGGCTATGATATCCCATGTTATGCATTATATTCATATATTTTTCTTCCAAAAGTCCACTAAATTGATTTTTATTTCTCGTTTGGGTAAACTATGACTTGCCAAAATTCTCATTCGTCAATTATGTATAATTTTCTAAGTAAAAATTCAAATTTCATATAAACTTTTTGAGATGTTACATAAGAGCTAGCATAAACCTCATGCCCTTATCAATGTGCAAGAGGTTGGGCATGTTAGAGATCAAACTTACCACAATTACTCTTCAACTAGTAGATAGATCTCTGACATATCCAAAGGGCATTACTAAAGATGTCTTCGTCAAGATGGATAAATTCATTTTTCCTATTGACTTTATAGTTTTGGACCTGGAAGAAGATGGTGAAATTCCGCTTATCCTTGGGAGGCCATTCTTAGCTACAGGTCATGCATTGATAGATGTACACAAGGGGGAGCTCACTTGAGAATGAATAAAAAAAAAGTGGTTTTCAACCTCTACAAAGCTATGAACTACCCTAGCGATATGCATGAATGCACGAAGATAGAAATCATCAATTCCTGCATTGTTGAAGTTGTAGATGAATTGAGCTCCCAAGATGACTTGGTTGGATGTATCTCCCGTTTAATTTCTTTTTCCCAACCTATGTCTAAAGATGAGAAGCTGATTGTCCTAGCTTTAGAAGCTTCTCCACCTGAGCCTAACCGCCTACATGCCCCATTATCTGAGGCCATTCAATCTAAAAAATTTCAAGATGTTTCTAAGGCCATTGATCTGAAACCACTTCCTGAGCATCTAAAATATGCCTATTTGGATGAAGCACTATCCCTACCGGTTATTATTTCTTCTTCATTAACCTCTATCCAAGAAAAAAAAAATTGTTACGAGTACTTAAAGATTACAAGTTCGCTATCGGGTGGACAATTGAAGATATCAAGGGTATAAGTCCAGCCATTTGTATACACAAGATTTTGATGGAAGACTCTCATAAGCCTACAGTGGAACACCAGCAAAGACTTAACCCAATAATGAAGGAAAGGGTAAAAAAAGAGGTAATGAAATGGTTGAATGCAGGTATTATCTATGTCATTTCAGATTTACAGTGGGTTAGCCCTATCCATATTGTGCCCAAGAAAGGAAGAATCACTCTGGTTACAAATGAGAAGGGAGAGACAATTGCTTCAAGGATCACTACTGGGTGGCGTGTGTGCATTGATTATAGAAAATTGAATAAAGCCACCCGCAAGGATAATTTCCCTTTGCCCTTTATGGATCAAATGCTAGATAGGATTTTTGGATATGATTTCTACTGCTTCTTGGATGGATACTCTGAGTACAACTAGATAGTTATTGCACCAAAAGATTAGGAGAAGACCACTTTTACTTGTCCGTATGAGACATATGCATTTCGGAGGATGTCATTTGTCTGTGCAACGCACCAGCCACCTTTTAGAGATGTCTGATGACAATTTTTGCAGATATGATTGAAGACATCATGGAGTTATTTATGGATGATTTTCCTGTGTTTGGTGCTATATTTCATGGCTATTTGTTTAATTTAGAAAAAGTTTTCTCCCGCTGTGAGGAGAAGAACTTAGTATTCAATTGGGAGAAATGTCATTTTATGGTTTGAGAGAGCATTGTCTTGGGCCATAAGGTTTCTATTAATGAACTTGAGGTTGACCGGGCAAAAATCCAAGTTATTGAGAATTTGACACTCCCTACATCTGTTCGAGAAGTGCGTAGTTTTTTGAGGCATACTAGTTTTTATCGTAGATTTATTAAGAATTTCTCTCAAATCACTTGCCCACTATGCAATTTGCTCGAGAAGGAAGCTAAATTCAACTTCACAGTTGAATGTTTTGGAGCTTTCAATAAATTAAAGAAGGCTCTAATATTCGCTCCAATTATGTTTACGCCAGTTTGGGGGGAGCCTTTTGAAATAATTTGTGATGCCAGTGATTATGCTATTGAGGCCGTATTAGGACAGAGATGCGATAGGATGTTCAAAGCTATATATTATGCAAGCAATACGCTAGATGATGCCCAAAAGAATTATACTACTACTGAAATAGAGTTGCTAGCTGTTCTCTTTGCATGTGACAAGTTCTGGTCATACATGTGGGTTTTCATGTCAAGGTATTCATCGATCATGCCGCTATTTGTCAGCTCTTCACAAAAATAGATGCAAAGTCTCGACTAATAAGATGGATTCTATTGCTACAAGAGTTTAATTTAGAGGTGATAGACAAAAAGGGTACAGAGACTGTGGTAGCTGATCACTTGTCTCGCATATCCAATGAAGTCGTTCATGATCCAAAGAGCATAGCTGAACTCTTTCCTGATGAACACCTCTTGATTGTTAGTGACAATGCACCATGGTATGCAGATTTTGCTAATTAAAGGGCCACCAGCACTACTCCACCAAACTTGTCTCACGCTCATCTCAAGCGCTTCTTACATGAAGCTAAGTTCTATCTATGGGATGATCCCTTTCTGTATCGAAGGTGTGCTGATAAAGTGATTCACCGTTGCATTCTAGAAGAGAAATTAAACAAATTCCTTCATGATTGTCATGTTTTGCCTTATAGCGGTCATTACAACCATCAACGTACTGCTAGACATGTTCTTGAGAGAAGATTTTATTGGCCCACTATGCTGAAGGATGCTTACCATTTTGTGAAGACCAGTGAAGTGTGCCAAAAACGAGGCAACATCTCAAAGAAAAATGAGATGTCTCTTACATCTTTTGTGGAAGTCGAATTATTTGATGTATGGGGCATATACTTCATGAGACCTTTTCCACCATCAGATGGAAAACAATATATATTGCTTGTTGTTGATTATGTTTCTAAATGGGTTGAAGCAGTGGCCACAACCAAGAATGACGCTATAGTTGTGTTGAAGTTTCTTTCTCGCAACATTTTCTCTCATTTTGGCACACCTAGAGCGATTGTGAGTGATGAAGGTACACGTTTATGTAATAAAATCTTCAATAACCTTCTCACCAAGTATGGCGTGCGACACAAGGTTGCTTTGCCATATCATCCACAAACCAATGGGCAAGCCGAAGTGTCTAACCGAGAGATCAAAGCTATCTTGCAAAAAACAGTTGGAACCAACAGTAAGGATTGGGCCCTGAAATTGGATGATGCATTGTGGGCGTACCGAACAGCCTTTAAGACTCCCATTGGCATGTCCCCGTATCAATTGTTGTATGGTAAATCTTGTCACTTGCCATGTGAATTAATGCATCAGACTTATTGGGCACTAAAGAAACTAAACTTTGATGCGAAAGCCTGTGAGGAAAACTGTCTACTTCAGTTGGTAGAACTTGAAGAATTTCAGTGCGATGTGTAACACCCCAGAATTTTGTGAGTTCGTCACATCACGAGTTAATATAAGATAAGAATTTTGTGGAATTATGAGATTATAAAATAAGAACAAAAATAAAACAGATAATAGTTTTAAAATATGTATATTCGAGGGCAATTGATCAAAATCTTAGTCGAATAAAATGTTATGTGATTCACAGAAACTTGATTGGAGCTTTTGGATTATGGGAGATGTATGGAATTGGAATTCATACAAATTGGGCAAGGCTGTATAAGGTTTATACAGATGTTTATATTGAATTCCATGGGCCTTTATCTGCAAAGGCTGGGCCTTGGTGTAGACATCCATTCCAATAAGGATATCCTTATTGGGTAAGTCACTGCCAAGGACATGAGTCCATATGGTACAAGTTGGGAAGAACTTGATTCCAATGGGCTTCTTAGTTCTCAGTTTAGTAGTAAATACTTCCCTATTGGCGGCCCTAAAATGGATCTCATGATGAGTCCACATATCAGGAGGAAGAACCTTAGGGTTGAGAACTGTGAAT
>JAJIYU010016653.1:0-12041 GCA_030144865.1 Tinospora cordifolia | reverse complement strand
CTTGTTTTATTTTCAGATTTTTTTTTCCAAATCTTGATCCCAGTTGACTTTCTAATCCTGTTTTCATCAAAAATTGCAGGTATCCTTGTATTTTTGGCTATGATATCCCATATTATACATTATATTCATATATTTTCTCCCAAAAATCCGTTAAATTGATTTTTATTCCTCATTTGGGTAAACTAGGACTTACCAAATTTTTCATCCGTCAATTCCGTATAATTTTCTAAATAAAAATTCAAATTTCATATGAATTTTTTGAGATGTTACACAGTACAACCTGACCTAGTACCGCAGTTCCCATGTGAAAACCCCATTTTCATAAATTTGTGACACACTACCACAGTACCCAAACCGGTATCGTGGTAGTCATGCAGATTCCATTTTTTAAAATCCCTATTCTTTTTAGGGTATTACAATATTATCCCCCTTAAAAGAATTTCTTATTCAAAATTTGAAAGGGATGACATACTTTTTACGATGCCATCCAGTCAGCTACTCCTACTGAAGAGATATGAGTACTTCTTTCGCATTTCGCTCTCTAATTCCCATGTAGCCTCTTTTAGGTCATGGTGTCTCCACAAAACTTTGACTAGAGGGATGTCCTTTGTTCTGAGACTTTGCACCTTACAATCTAATATCCTGATCACGGGTTTTTTTACAAATAGCATCGTCCCGGATGTCGACTTCCTCCTAATGTATGATGTGAGAGGGGTCCGGCTCATACTTTTGCAACATTGATACATGGCATACATTGTGGATCTAGGACATTCTATTCAGTAGGTCTAGCTCATAGGCACATTCGCCAACCCGTCTAAGTATCTCAAACAGACCAATAAACCTTAGCAATAGTTTCCCTTTGATCCCAAAATGTTTAATCCCCTTCTGATGGTTGAACCTTAGGAATACTCGATCACCCTCTTAGGACTCTAGAGGCCTTCTTCTCTTATTCTTATAGCTCTTGTTTACTGTGAGTCATGGTTAGCCTCTTTTGGATCTGTTTCACCTATTCATTCATCTTTTATACTAGTTTTGGCCCTGTAAGTACGTGATATTCAAAGTTTGTCTAGCAAGATGGAAATCTATGGGGTTTGCCATAGAAAGCTTCATACGGAGTCATTTAAACACTCGCCTGGTAACTGTTATTGTAAGCAAACTCTACTAAGTGCAAGTATTTGCTCCAATTGCCCTTGAAGTCAAAGACACGAGCTCTCAACATATCTTCTAGTATCTGTATGACCCTCTCAAACTGTCCATCTGTTCGAAGATGAAAAGCAATGGTCATAGTGAGTTTACTACCGAACTATTTCTATAGGCTCTGCCAGAACTGAAAGGTGAATCTAGATTCTTTGTCTGACATGATGGTCTTGGGTACACCATGTAGCCTCACTATCTCCTTGCATATAGTTTTCCCAATTTTTCAACTGTATTTGAAGATCAGATGGCTAGGAAATGAAATATCTTCGTGAGATGATCTACAATCACCCATACTATGTCTTCACCCTTCTGGTTCCTAGGTAAGTCGCTTATGAAATCCATTATAATATTATCCCACTTTCATTCTAGGACCGGAAGTGGTTGCAACATTCCTGAAGGTTTCTTGTGTCCGGCCTTTACCTGGTGGCAGGTTAAACATTTAGAAACATATTTGGCAATGTCCCTTTTCATACCTCTCCACCAATAGGTTTTTTTTAATATTCTAGTACATCTTATCACATCCTGGATGCATTGTGTACTTCGTCTAGTGAGCTTCATTTAGTATAATCCTTCTACTCTGCCCACTCTTTGGTACACAAACTCTGTCTCCAAGTCTTAATGTACCTTCGACATCCATTCTAAATCGGTATGGTTGCCTTGCTTGACACCTTCTGTCAGATTCACAATCCACTTGTTGTGTTTATGTTCATCTCTAATTTACTATAAGAGATTTGGTTGATAGACCATTGCACATAGGTATGTTTGCTTGCCATTTGAAGTTACACTCAAGTTGTAGTCACTAATGTGCTAATCCATTTGCCCTTTCTCCTCATTCGTCTTATCGAACTTTCTATTGAGGGCATCGAGTACAACGTTTGCCTTCCCTAGATGATAGTGTAGCTAGAAGTCATAGTCTTTCAAGAAATCCATCAATCTTTGCTACCTTAAATTTAGTTCCTTCTGAGTATAGATGTATTTCAGGCTCTTATGATCTAAAAAGAGGTCGAATCTCTCTTCATAGAGGTAGTGCCTCCAAATTTTTAAGACAAACACAATAGCAGCAGTTCTAATTATGTGTAGGATAGCTTTTTTCATGAATTTTCAACTGTCGAGAGGCTTAAGTAATGATTTTCCCCTCTTACATCAATACAACACCCAATCCATTCTATGAGGCATCAGTATACATAATGTATCTAACATTTCTCATGAGTAGGGGTATTTTATAGGAGCTGAAGTTAACTTCTTCTTCAACTCTTAAAAGATTCCTCACATTTCTCATCTTAGATGAACTTCTCTCATTTTCTGGTCAGCTTAGTCATAGTCCCAGCTAACTTGGAGAAGTCTTGGATAAATTTATAATAGTATCCTATCAAACCCAAGAAATTTCTTATTTTTGTCACTGTTTTTGGTTGCTTCCAATTAGCTACTAATTCCACTTTATCCAAATCGACTGATATCCCTTCAGCTGAAACTACGTGAATAATAAACTTAATCGTCTTCATCTAGGACTCACACTTGCTGAACTTAGCATATAACTTGTTTCTTCTAAGTATTCCCAAGACAATATTCAGGTGCTATACATGTTCAACCTCTGATCTGGAGTAGATTAGGATATCATCTATGAATACTACTAAGAACTGATCTAGATACTATTGGAAGACTCTGTTAATTAGGTTCATGAATGCAGCAGGTGCGTTGGTCAAACCAAATGACATCACTATAAACTCAAAATGCCCATATCGAGTTTTGAAGGTTGTTTTATGGATGTATGTCTCCCTCATCCTCAATCGGTGATAACCTGACCTCAAATCAATTTTAGAAAAGTGAGTGGCACCCCTCAATTGATCGAATAGGTCATCTATCCTGGGCAAAAGATAATTGTTTATTTATGGTCACTTGTTTGATCTCTCTATAGTCAATACACAACCTCATTGAGTTGTTTTTGTTCTTCACAAATAATATAGTGGCTCCCCGTAGTGATTCACAAGGTCTAATGAATCCTTTCTCACGGAGTTCATTCAGCTGCATTTTGAGTTCAATCAACTTCACTAGCGCCATTCTTTAGGGAAGAATTGTTATAGGATTCGTGCATGGATGCAGTTCAATCTTGAACTCTACCTGTCTGTGTGGTGGTAGTCTAGGTAAATCGTCTGGAAACATATTTGGATATTCTCTCACTACAAGTATCTCCCGAATATCTTTTGGCTCCCTAATATCATCATCCATAATTTGTGTGAAGTCCTCACTATACTTTATGCAATGCAACATGACGATCATTGGGCTTCGAGGTAATCTTTGCATATCCCCTACCTTCAATAATTCACCAGATGGTAAAGCCAATGTAACTCTCCGTCTCGGGTAATCAATTTGAGCCTGGTTTTAAGTTGACCAATCCATGCCCAATATCACATGATAACCATGGATGGGTAACACTCTATGGTCGATAGTTATCAATTTATCTCCAAATCTCAACTCACATGTACAAGTTTTCCAAGTAGTCATGTAGTTCCTATGGGTGTGGATACATACAATGATTCTGGTGGTATGGATCTTACTAGTTGAAATCTCCTAACTAGGTCTTCTAATACGAATGACTTAGTGGCACCCAAATCAAACAAAATCTTAACAGCAACATTAAACAATAGAAATGTACCTTCAACAGCCAAGCTAGGTCCGCCTATCCATCCTTAATAGCAAACACTCGGGCTTGATTTTGTCTGTCCCCCTTCTGCTGTTGCTGTTGTTGTTGAAGTTGCCTCTGTTATGGTTTTTGTTGTCCACGTCCACTTTGGTTCCTGCCCTAACCATTATTCTGTCCTTGGATCTGTGTCTGTGGTCCTTGGTTTTGATAATCCTTGAAAGATGCCCCTTCTGTCTGCAGTTGTAGCAAGCTCCTTCTCTCTAAGCCAATTACTTGTCAACTCTACCCTGGTTCGATTGCCTTGGTGGCTAGTTTTTGTTCTGCTTCTTTTGGTTTTCTTGGAACTCTTTGCTATTGTTTGGTCTCTTGCTTTTGTTTTTCAACTTTTGCTCAAAATTGACGTCTCATTCCGTCAATAGTGTTTTCGCCATTACTTCCTTGTAAGTATTCAAACCTATTGGATTCACCACTCTGTGAATTTCAATTTCAGGCCTTCTGCAAACCTATGGACCTTCATTTTCTTGTCCCTGATTAGTTTAGGTGCAAACTTGGCCAATTCATTAAACTTGACCTCATACTCGACACAATCATGTCTCTCTAAGTCAACTTGATGAACTCATAGAACACAATCATGTCCCTGATTAGTTTAGGTACAAACTGCATCTGCATCCGTGTCACCTCAGGAAAGAATTTCTCATAGAACACTTCTGAATTCTTCATAGTTCATGTGTCAAACATTGGTGTTCGGATCTGCCTTCATCATCTGCCACCAACTCCTTGCTGGTCCCTTAAACTGATGTGTGGCCAGCGCAACTCTATGGGGTCCTATATCCCCTAGCACATCCAGGTGCTCATCTAACTCATCTAACTCTTTTTACCAGTAATCTGTAGCCATATTGTTAAATGTACCATCAAATTGGGAAGGGTGGAGTTTTTGTAACTCTATCAACATTGCCCTCTGCTCTTGGTCCTCAATTTCCTCATGTGGTCTCTAATGAACTAAAACCTCTAGCATGAACGTTGGCTATTGTACCAGAATTTGCTCTTGAAGTGGGGCTTATACCCGCGACTCTGGTGCCATTTGTGATTGCATCTATGGCAGTAGCAATACTCTAATGATCTATTCAATGACCCATCGTAGAACTCTAGAGTGAACACAACCCTGACCTAAGCCTCAGTTTGATTAACCTGTGCTCCCTACCCATGGGGTCCAGTCTCATTAGATGTGACAGCTCTCGTAGCATGTCTCTTGGATCCGGCCATTTATCTGCAACCAAAGATCCATTCAATCATCATGGACTCAATTATAAACACCCTTATACTTTAAATCAAACTCGTATTAATTTCGTCATACTAACATAACTCTAAATTCATGTTTCTAAGTTCTCGTCAATGTAGTGGCCTATTCATTTATGTTTTTAAGTCCACAATAGAGTCGTTCATTTCTAGGTATAGGATTTGGGCTCAGAATCTTAAAACATTCATGACATACACATTTCAAGTACATAAATAAGCATGCAAGTGAACATTCATACGTATCATTACAAACAACATGCTAGCATAGAAGAATTCTAAGCTTCCACCTATGCTTTTGCGTTCGAGCATCCCATACTACTCTTGCCCATTGACATAGGCTTCTACCTAGAAATTCCACTACACCTAAACAATTTTGCAAGTGTCTCGATGTCCAAAGCTTTCCGAGCCCCACTACATTTGATCGTTCCATACTAGCCAAGCATAGGGAAACATGTTTGTCTAAAGCCATCGATCACTCGCCAAACATAGTCTGTCAATCTCCAAGTCTAGGATTCTTCCATATCCCCAAATTCCTATGCGTCTCATACCATATAGAAATCAAGGATACAACATCCTCCTAATCTCATGTCCTGACCAATCAAGTGTTTTGTTTCATACGTTATCAGTCTCTAGCTTATATCCTAAAAGCTTTTATTTATGATTCACTGTGCTACCTTGACAACAGCCTAGTTATACCTAAGGTCTTTCCCTAAACCCTAGTATGCAATGTCTCTTCTGCCCAACTCCTCCATAAGACTGATATTTCATAGTCTATACCTAAACTCTAGTCACAATGACTTACTAATTGAGCCACTGACTGATTAACTAACTAAGCTACTGACTGAGCTCTATGTAAACATCTCACTAGACTGATACTACCTTTGGCATCAAACTAGAGTTTTCGTGGCAAGTTATTGACTGAACTCTTCCCAACAAGCTACTGACTGAGCTCTGATACCACTTTTGTAACACCTCAGCCCCCGAATCTTTTCACCTACACTACTGACTGGGCATTTTCGTCTCTTACCTCGAAACGGAATCAAATCAGACGTGCAGTTACTCCCGCTTACCTTATTCGAGAATCGGGACGTTACTTATATTCTTTCTCATTTGTTAATCACAAACATCCCAACTAAAACATCAAAGTGTGAAAACATAAAGAATAATATCATGCATGATTAAATATGGGGATGGCATGTCAACTAGAAATAATATGATCAAACTCATAAAGAAATAAGATACTATGACCCGATGGCCTAAGTTCAAATGAGTCATTAAACCAACACTTCGCCCCATGGCCGAAATCAATGAATAGATCAACCAAACATAAATTAAATGTGGGTCTCATGCCCTACAATTGTAAACAAATAGTAAACTTCTACTCCTATACAATCTCACCAGTGGATTGTATCAAACTACTCCAAGGTCTCCATTTACTTGCCTATGAGCAAATACCTTCAGTGATTACCTAAAAATTGATTAGTGGGGAGAGCTCAAGAGCCCAGTAGATCACATATGACACATCTCAAACATTATTAAAGTCAAAGACATAAAACATACAAATACTTATAAATCATTAGACGTTTCGAACATTTCATTTCTTTAGGTTGACGTTAAGACCGAAAGGAATCTCCTAGGTATTCCCCTATATTCAACTCTTGGAAGTAATGCCTCGAAGGCCAATTTTTCATCATGACACAACCTTAGGAATGAGGTCTCACTTGATATCTAGTCCCATCTCAACTAGTGTCACAGTAGCATGGACACTAGCCTAGGGTAGAGAAATACCCACGATGATACCAGACTATTGCCACAGTATCTGTATCATTACCCGATAACATGGTTAGGATCTTAATTATCTTTATTTAGTGACCGCTAGCATGCACAATTAATCTCAACATCACAATTTATGTAAGCATAAGGACATGCTAACAAATCATTAATTATGTTGCAGTTACTTAGATCACATCATGCAATTAATTTCATACATGTCATATTATTAATGTAATATTGAATAACAAAATTCACATAACATGTTGTTTAAGTAGGCAAGTAATCATGCAATCAAGTATCCTAATATTCCTAGCATACTTTTAAGATCATAAAGCATTAATCACACAATTATGTTTTACATACGAGATAAAAATAATATTAAAGAGAGAATACAGTAATTTTCACCTATTTTCCACTCCTCATATTTCAACCCTCATTTCAATGGTTACAAATCTCAACCTGATGGATTTAATATTATAGTTATATATAATCCACATCAGTATAAGCATTCATTGTGTTTCTAACCTATAGAGCAATGATTCTTTAACCTTTAGTAATTAAACATAATAATTTATTAATCTTTAAGACAGTCAAATGTTGGCCTACTCTATGTCGCATAAGGCATGTTAATGGTCATAATAGTCATACATTATTAAACTTTCCTTTTGGGTACTACGGTATAGGGACGGTACCATGGTGGTTGAGATTTCATGCACAAAAGATCCAAAAAATAAAATGGTCATTGCGTTCACAATGCATTACTGCGTTCAATACCATAGTAGTCACATGACCTCTCAGAAATCACACTTTGTGGTGTGTTCCTTGCTTCTCCCATGCGTGGGATGTCATTATATCGTGCTATAGATTTAAATATTTATGGTAGAGGAATATTATACCTTACAGTTTGTCATTTCTCTTTTGTTTGTTTCACGTTTATCACGCTAAAATGTTATAAACGTGTTTAGGTTCTGTCAAAAGTAGAAGATATGCGTGAAACCTCAAACATTGTGAAGATATTGATCTGTAACATTGTTTTGCATATAAAACTAGTGCCTTACCTCTATAATCGCTCATAATGGCGTAAATATTCGAAGCTTTCACTATTCTCATAGCTTTGCTCCTATCAACATTTGTAGGATAGTTAGAAGAGGGTTGGAAGTTGGTGAATCTGATTCAAAACACGTGTAGGGAAGAAGGAAAATCGACAGTAGATGGCCAGGGTTTGTTGCGGCAAAGAATGATGCATTTAAAGTTTTCTATGCTTATGATATATAGATACCCAATGCCCATAACTTTCATTTCTAATCTTCAAAATACTGCAGTATTGCGTCCCAGTACCACAGTGTTGATCTATTTCTAATCGTAGGACCACGTTTTGGCACTGCAATGCCATGTCTTTGCTCAAATTCTCGAGTTTTCTAATCACAGTACCGCAGTATCCCATACTCAGTATCGCGGTACCACATTAGTGTCCAAAATTATGAAAATCAATCGTAGTAACGCAGTCCCTCACCAAGTACCGCGGTCCCCACACGAAAACTCCATTTTCATGAATCTGCAACGCACTACCGCAGTACCAAAACTGGTATCACGGTAGGTGCACATGCCTATTATTTTTAGGATATTACACATAATTTTTTAAAGACTTTCTTTGCAACTAAGTTTTTGCATAAAAACACAAAGGCCTAATAAAACAAATCACCATTGAGGAAAATAATGGGACACAATCAGTTAAACATAGTGCCAAGCCTTGCACGCTGTGAAGCTCACTACAACAGGTGCAGCTGTAATTGCAACATGTGCTACAACAAATGCAGTTGTAACTACTAATGTCTAACAACCATTGCAAGGTAGTTAAAAAGGAAGTGTTACTATGTTCAACAGTGATAGGGAGAGTGTTTTACAAATACTTGAATGACTTGTATAATTACTAGTAAAGATGATCATTCTATAAAGATTAAAATAGCATATTCAGAGAGTAGTAGTCTCTATTTTCTTGGTTTGTTTTCTTTCTTCTGTAATTTTTTTTCTTTCCCCACTTGGTATCAGAGCCATCCTAAGGGCAAACATCCAAATGAATGCAAGTTCAGCAAATCAAAGCAGTGGTGGCTGTTTGTCATCTTCAAGAAACATCAACTCCATTGCAGAAACATTCAACTTCAATCTTCTAATCAAGTTGAGTGGTACAAATTACACATATTGGAAAACTCAAGTCAAATCGACAATCAATGCTCTTGGTCTTGAACATCAAGAGGATTCTTGAGAAACTGACTTAAACGATTAACTGCAAAAGCAATATCAGGTTTGGTGTGAGTGAGGTGTTGTAACACACCAATTGTGCTTCGATAAAGAGTTGGATCAGAGAAGACTTTCCCATGAAAACTACTTGTGATATTCTATGGTTTATGTTAGCGTTGCCTAAACTAGGTTTTGCCTTGTCCTCAAGGCCAATTCTTTAGTGTGATAATACAATTGATATATCACTTGCTCATAATCCTATGTTTCATTCTCGTACTAAACACATTGAAAATGATGCTCATTTCATTAGGGAGAAGCTCATTGCAGGTTTGTTAGAATTACGCTTTGTACCAAGCGAGTTTCAACTAGCAGATGTTTTCACAAAAGGACTTTCTTCCTCTTCTTTTCACTTTCTAATTTCCAAATTAAAGTTTATTGTTTCTCCTCGCTCTAATTTCCTTGTAATGCCCCAAAAATGTTTGAACGAATTTAATAAAATAATTAAATAGATAATAACATAATTTAGTAAAAAATTACATTAAATAATAGAAATAGATAAAATAAGAGAATAATATGCAAAAATTCACATAAAATATAGTATTTAAATATCATTAAAAATATAATCCACAGAGATAAGTCATCTGAAAGTGAAAAGTGAAATGTGATCACCTGCAGGCAAAATGTTAACTTTACCCCCAAAGGATAAAATGATCACTTCACATAATATACAATATACGGAAGCTCACATGTAAGAGATATAGACAAAAACACACTCAAATTTCAAAATTGAGCCATATTGGAAATTTTGACGTGTGGCATGCACATAGTGTGCCATATGTATACTATGTAACGTAAAGCTAACAAGTTCCATGCAATGATGCAAAGGCTTGTTAATTCATGAGTTGAAATCCAAGAAATTAGATGGGCCATTGAGATTAGATTTTGACCTCTCAAAGTGATCTCAAATTAAGCAAGAAGATGGTGACAAGTGTATGGTTTATATGGTGCCACCTAAAAGCATCCGTATGCTGAAATCTTGTCTAGTGATAGTTGGACATGTGGCTGGCTTGTAGTGGGCCATCTTCATAAACTTAAACAAACATGAGGAAGCATGAAACCATTCCTTAGTGGATGCCACCTTTAAAAGGTCTCCAAATCTTACTCAAATACGTTAATATCTTAACAAGTTACATTTGAACTTAAAACATGCATTGTAATTAAAGGAATCAACTAAGAGATCCTAACCTTATCTAAATGAGAGAACTAAGGGAGGATGAACTTGGACTAAAAAGTGGATTAGTGTTTAATTTGAATTTAAAAAAAAAAAAAACAAACAAATTAACATGGAACTAGTCAATCATATTTAAATCTACAAACAATCATGTCATATATTCAAAAACCAACCTCCATTGTTTACACCCCTCAGCGCTAATTTTCCACTCGTGCCCATCCTTTTTAGTCAACTTTAACTCTCATTAACTCGCCATAGTTGGCCATTGAAGAACCAACAAGGAGCAAGTGTAAAACTCCTTCAGATCGCCAATCTCAAGTCATAAAAAGGTTATATTTTCATCTACCTTCTCCATGCCATCATTTTCTTCTTTTTCTCCTTGTTAAGTCACCCGCTCTTCATTGGTTTTCAGCCATGTTTTAGATCAGATTAGAGAAAAATAATCCAAAAACATTCCCAAAGGGTGAACCAAAAACTATACTAGAAAGTGCATCTAAACATCTCCACACACAAGCTTGTATTTCCTCTTTGGGTTACTTCAATCTTCTCTTGTTTCTATCACGTCCTAGCCCTAGGAAACTTGAATTAGAACTCCGATTTTCAACTCCTTTTAGGCACAAAAATCAGCCATTAGAGTTGCCCAAATATCATCACAAAACTTCCCATAAATCACCCCAAAATGTGTGATGTTTCATACTATGTCAATCAAAAAGTTCTAGCCTATTTCTTCATTATTGAGTGTTGTATTTTCTCACCGAAAACTAGAGGTTTTTTTGAGCTTTTCCTTCACTAAATCTAATTTAAAACCAATTAAAAGCCTGAGGAAAAATGTCCCAATGGAACCCTAAAAAAAGTCTTATGGTTGGCATACCACAAGGTGTTGTTCAAGGTTTTGTTATGGGATTGCTTAAGATATAATTTCTCTTAGGCGTTAGGAAACATTTTAGATTACATGAAAAATCAGATTTAACAAATGCATATGGGTAGTCATGCATGTGTCAAAAGTAGGATAGTCATTATTGAAGGCGATGTATTATTTCGTGCACATTTACATGTCCAAAACCAATAAGAAAACTTATTGAAAATTGAGTTTTATACGAGTGCAAAGCTTTAGGATTAGGACATAAAGCATCAAGGCGCATAAAATGATAGATTTCATTCACATAGAATTGCAAATAAGTTATATATAATTTCATGCAATATATGCATCTTACCAGTGGCTGAAACTTTGGTGGACTTAAACATGTTTCAAATGACCATGAGAAGTCTTAACTAATGACTTTTCGAGGTTGAAGCTGATTGGTCAAGCGAAGCACACAAAAAGAGGTCAACAATATAGAGTTTGTATGTTGAGAATAGCGAAATAGTGCATGATTTCACACTGTGATTGTAACGACCCGTATTTTTGAACATTCAGCCGACGGGTTCGATATGTATTTTTCTGTATAAATTAATGAATTATAAATAAAAAATACATGATTATACAGAAATACGAAATTTTTGACAATGGTGTTAATCAATATGTGTATTAAATGGTAATACATGATTTTTGGCGAAAGTATTAAGTAATAAGTGTATTACTTGAGAAATTAGAATAAATAAATAATGATAATAATTATTTATTGGAGTTAAAAAAATGAATAAAATAAATTTATGTAATAAATT
>JAJIYU010016652.1:0-12033 GCA_030144865.1 Tinospora cordifolia | reverse complement strand
AGTCCTATTCTTAGAGGGTCGGTAAAACCATACTTTGGAGATTTTTTGAAACATTTGGGCATCCATTTTTGGGGAACCTTATGAATCTTATGAAAAGAAGGTCAAGTAATTCAAACTCACTAATAATTCTTAGGTTTTAATCGAAGTTTTCAGTCTTCATGTAGAAATAGTTCAAGTGACTTTTCATTATCCCAAGAATACGTTGCTTGTACTTGACTTGTCATTAATAAACGAAAACTAAAGTGAATATAAAAAATAAGGGCACCTTCAACAGGCGCTCAATGAGCTCCGAGCTGGCGCCCATTGAGCGCCAAAGGTGCCAAATCACCTTTAAAAAAAAAAAAGCCTTTAAGGGTCTTGAGCGCTCGGTGAAGACCGAGCGCTCAACACCCTTTGCAGCGCATAAATGCGCTGCAGTAACTTTTTTTTTTTTTATATATTGCTGACTCAACGCTGAGCGGGCGTTTAATATCCTCAACGTCCGCTCAAGCGTTGAGGATGCCCTAAGAGGCTAAGTCGTCGCCCTTTAGGTTCCTACGCAGGGCTAGGCAGCCTAGCCCTGCCAGTAAGATAATAAAAATTTATAAATATAATTGTGCAACCTTTTAAAAAAGGGATAGGCATAATTATTGCTACTTTCTTAAATTTTCACCCTCTTTATTTCTATTAAAGGAGAAAATACTTCTTTTAATTTTTTAAAAATACTTAAATACAATATGTTTTCTTGAAAAAACAGCTTATTTTTAAAGTTATTAATAAATATTAAAGAAATACTACTATTTAATATTTAGATTCACTGCCTTCCTTATCTATAAAATAATTTAACTAGTGGTGCTTAAACCCTTCAAATAACAGTAGGAAGAAACAGATGACACGTTAGGCATCTGGTTACATCTTTCTCTCCTTTTCGTGACATAAAGGTGGAATATTAACATCCTTGTCACCAATTCCTATTTAATGTATTTCGCCCTTTTTTTTCTCTTAAAATGCTTCAAAAACATAAGAATGTACGAGACACACCGGTATGATTTATTTTAGAAATTCTTAATTTAATTCTATTTAAATAATTCAAGTTGGAAAAATCCTTGCCCTCTTGCCCTCTTTTCATGCATAAGGAATTGTTCAACCCAAAGTTAAAACTAGAAAGTTATGATCATCTAAAGTCTTTAATTGATCCGTTCGTTATTTTAAAAGGTTATAATTTTGTTATTTTAACTTTAATTTGCACAATTCAAAATATTGTAAAGATTTTTTTTTGACATTTTATAAATTACTTAAATTAAAGTTAAAATGAAAAAAAAATTATAATCGTTGAAAATAACTTATAATCAATCAATTAACTTGATAACCGAGTTAGCATTGTGTGTGTCATTAGAATATCGAATATAGAATATTATAATTCTAATAGTAATAATACTAATACATTAAATATTATATAAAAATTAAATAATTTTCTACATTATTATAAATAACTAAATTATTATATATTATTTTTATAAAATTTAAATATTACATTTATATAAGTATTATATATTAATTTTCAATAGTTATAACTTTTTCATTTCAACTCTGATTTAATTTTTTTTTGTATTATTTCTAGCGTATCTTGAATCACTCAATTTAGAAATAAAATTAAAAAATTATTACTATTTGAATATTTTGTTACTTGTTTTATAAAGAAGAGGATAAAATTGTAATGAAAGTTTTTTTTTTTTTATTTAATACTCAATTAGATGAAGACTTGTCCTATATTTTAAAAAGTATGAAAGTTCTACCCAACCCAAAATCTTTAAAAATTCATAATCCAATCTCTAAATTTCCTTTTATTATTTAAGTTTGTGTTACAAACAATAATACAAGTGAAACAACCAGAAGAAAATTTTATAAAAAAAAAAAATTCCTAGATTATTATTATTATTATAAATCTCCATAGTTAAAAAAAAAAAAAAAACAAAACAAAAAACAAAAACAAAAATCCAAGGTTAAAGTTTATTACGAGATGTGTAATAACCTGCCCATTAAAAATTTTGAGAGAGTGGAAGAAAAATTTAGATGGATTCTGTCCTAACATGCCTCCCAAATTGAAGTTGGGCCGGTGTCGGCACCATACTTTTACTATACTGCACGTCGGTCTACGAAAAGTTAGCGGTAGGAAACACCAAAGAACCCCACCGTCCCCGCACACACGGCTGCAGTGGCGCACACAAGACGACGCAAGGAAGACGGAACTTTTTTTTTTTTAATTGATTAAAAATAATAATAAATTAATTATTATAGTTATATTTTCTTTATTTCAAACTTGTATTAAATTACATTTATTTAATTTAACTTATATATATATATATATATATATAATATTTATAATTATTAAAAAGATAGACAGATATCTAAATGTGGGAATGAGGAGTACGTGGCGCTCATGCTTTGCATATTGATCATGAGATGTGGGGATGTCTTGACCATAAAAATAGTAATGACAATAATGTGGGTAGTGATGCGACGTACCTGAGGGCGATTTTTCTCGAGTCACGAACTAAAAGCTGGGTCGTCGGATCAATATACGCCACGAAGAAGGTGAGAACGATGTCAATACCGAAGAGCAAGTCCACTATGGAGTCCGCGATGTACAGTCCCCCGCCTGGAGACGCTTTCAGAAATGCTATCTCGAACGGGTAAACCCACGCGGAATATGCCACAAGTAGCACCATCAAAAATTCCCACCACCTGAAACCCCCGTTTGTACACATATCCCATAAATATTTTCGAAAAAGTAGTATTGCTCAATCCTCATTCCTCACTCACTTATTAATAACCACATAAATACCACTAGCAGAAATAAATTACAATAAAAATGCATACAAAATTTTGTATATATTAGTAGATAAGCATTTTGGGACTTGTGGTAATCTCAGTAACTTTGGACAGGATTGCAAAATCCGCCAGCCTTCTGATAGAGCAGGTAGCAAGGCATCGCCCAGTAAGTGGACAGGTTTCGATTGTCTACCAGGGGATTGTATGTGCGTGTGCGTGCCGCGTAATTAAAAAAAAAAAAAAAAAGGCTTTGGCAGGATTTTGTTGTGAACCCATGTGACTGGTACAGTGTTGGAATGGGTAGTGGGGCCGAGGTTGAAGATCTCAGGATTCCTCCCACCCAATGAGCTACAACCTACACTCAGTAAGGTGAAGATCTTCTGGACAAGTTGCAGGCTTTATGAAGTCTTCTGGCTGGAATCTAACAAAGAGCTGGGTGTTATTCAGTAATTTGTTTCTAAGATTTGGAACTCCATAATCTGTCTCTCAATTTGTGCTGTCTCACGAGTTTAAAACTGTACACCTTTATAATGAAATATTAAAAAAAAAACGAAAATTTAGAAATCTTCTGATCGTCTGCTTGTTCAAAACCCAATTTAAAAATCAGCAAAAACAAGAAGAAAAAGGAGAGGAAGTTAGCTTAGGAGGTAGTTGAACCTGTATCGGGAGTCCATAGGAAGGATAATCCTTCCTTTGGACTGATTGAGGTTCTGGTTGTAGCCGGAATCACCCAGCGGCGGAAGAATGACCTTGGACAGGTTACGAAGATTGAGCGCTACTTCTCTTTCATCCTCATCATGAATTGTGATTTTGGAATGCCCGCTGCTGCCGTTCTCGCTAGCCTTCTCCATCTGAGTGTCCTTGTTTGGACTCTGTATGCTTTATATATATACCGACGACCCTCTAAGTAATAGAGAATAGTACTCCCGGCGGGCGGAGTTCAGTTCAAGTTCTGATCACTGAGAGGCTAGAATAGAAGAGTAGACAGAAGTGCATGAGCCAGATGGACATGGGTGTGGACTGATTGTATAAGTGAGGAAAAAGAAAAAGAAAAAGAAGAAGAAGAAGGAAACAGAGGCACTATACATATAGATAGACAGATAGACAGTGACATAGTGTAATGTGCATTATTGATTATTGTGGTGAGGTGATTGATGGAGTTGGGAAAAAGTTAATGGGGTAGTAATTAATGGGGAATTGTGGGTTTGTTTTATTTGTTTGAGATGAGGCCAGAAATGGAATGGTGAGTCGTAGAGCGCGGAGGGGTCTCTTGCTGTGGATGACGCAATTTTTTGCTCTTCTTTTCCCTGCATCAAATCTTGTTATCTTCTTGCCGGAGTATCACTTCATTTCACCAATAATTACAACTATTTCATGCTTTTACATTCATTGTCCCTCCGCCATAAAATATCAGTGGAGAGTGGTAGGTGGGGGCTTCTTGTCCCATACTTTTTTTTTTCTTTTTCTTTTTTTTTTATTAATTTTTTATTGATGAGTGAATTTAGATAAGTGAAAGTCATCCAAGTTCAATCCTTGTTATACTTTTGTAAGATTATATGTGTTGTAATTATAAACAAAATTTTAAACCTCCTTGATCATACTATTATTTATTATTTGCATAAATTATATATTTATGTGATATTTAAATATGAGCCTCCCTTGTGTATAAGATTTTTTCACGTTGGAATTTTCTTACTATTTTCAACTTAGAGCCACATTAAGTTTAAATAGATTAATCTCTTAACTAAGCATATACAATATCACTTAAGCATCTCTGAAGGCTGGTCCTAAGTTTTTAAAGGCCTAGGACAAAATAATAATTTGGGCCTTAAATTAAAAATAAAAATAATTAGAGAGTCAGTTTGTAATTATTATTGACCAAAAAATAATATATTTTTAAACGTGAAGAAAATCGACGGATGTTTATAGGAGGACAATTTTTGTAGAATTGAAGGAAAAAAACAAGATTTTTATTATTTTTAATTCTTTATATACATATATATGTCGTCGTCCTTTGAGCCCTTGATTGAGTCTAACATCTCTAGCACCAAAAAATAAGAGAAAAATATGTTTTTATACAAAAAAGTAATTAATATTATAAAAATAATGTACATATCAAAAATATACAACTAAAAAAATTAAATATCAAAAATATCAAAGGTTTTCAATATTCGTGATGGCAAGCAATAAGGGCGAGCTGCAGTAGCGCCATCTTCACCTCTGTTCTACTATTGTCGTCGTTCATGTCACTGACGCGATGGCTTTTGAGGGAATGTTGTGTATCACCAGTGTAGTGTTTCCACTGTTGCTACTACACATATCGCCCTCTCTTTTGTTGTCTCTATTTAACTAGAAAAAATGGAGATTTAGATGCAAATGCAAAAAAAGGAGATGAAGATGATGCAAGAACTATGGAACACCCCTCCACCCCCACCTGGTTTCTAGCCTTCAAAATCTGCTCCTTGTTCATTGGTTAAGCCTCTTAGGGTCTCTAGAACCTCATTCAGGAAACCAGGAAAAAAAGAAAAAAAGATTAAAAAAGGAATGTATACAATATACTAGTAGTATACAAATAATTTATTAAATATATACAATTATTATCCATATAATATCATTATATAATATGTATATCATACATGTATTGTTGCCTCCATCACAATGGGATACCTAATCGAAGATATGATATTCCACTCATTTCTCTCGTCTTCACTACGATTGAACATTGGTTCATTTCTTTCATCATCGTCGTCACTGAGATCTCCAAATCATCTTCCAACTTTTTCTAGAAATTGCTAGCTTCTTCTCCGACTTCCATCGCTCGTGCGCAAAGAACCCATTAAAGCCTCTGTCACCACCTCTGCCACCACTGCTCGCGCTCACCACTACTACATCTTCCCTATCGCCATTTGCATTTGCTTGCTATAGACAAACAAGAGATCCATTCGAAAGTTTTTCATGGAACACAAACTGGGTTCATGGTCGACGCACGAGTTGATTGGAAGGGGGGCGAGCACGAGCTAGGTTCTCGACTGTTGCAAACGAATGTGCATCTGCTTGCTACAGATGAATAGTAGTGTAATACCCTAGTTCTCGATCCTTCGTTTCTGTCACTTCGGGATCACACATGAAGAGACACACCCATAAATCGTTAACTATCGGCACATGTGCCATCTGCCGAGAACCGGGACATTACTATTTGCACACTCAAATCATGTTAAAAACTTTTTGGACACACCAGAAATCGCATAAATGATTTATTAATCCTTTGAACACATTAAGAGTTAATACAAGGAAATATATAGAAATAATAAGATAAATGACAATTAACTTTAACTTTTAAAATTTAATAAAACGTGGAACAAAGTTTCCACTTGAAAGCTCTAAAGTATGGCCTATGTGGCCAAAACGTAAACTATAAATCTGGAGGGCCATATTGTCCAATCTAAACCATGTACTTGCATGAAATATAACATGTAAATCAATTCGAGGACCATCTGTCAGTCTATACTGACTACCCAAATGAAAATATAATAAACAACCTCCACAGTGAGGTTTGCAGCTAACTACTAAGATACCCTGGAGATATTGGTTAGCAAGCACCGTCTCAAATATCATCTAAAAAGGAAAGGTGAAGTGAACTCAAGAGTCCAGTAGATCATACATAGTACATTCATAATATTATTCAAGTAAAAATATCAAACATACAAACACTTGACATATATTAGGCATTTCAAACATTCAGTTGTTCATCAGTTGTTAATTTGACCGAAAGGTTTTACCCTAGTATTCTCTCGTCATCATCACATCAAGGAGACAAGCAAAATACACTATATGCCAGATTCATAAGGACTAATAGGGCACACCAATTACTCAACCCTAGAACTAAGGTCACACCTATCGTTTTATCATCGAGAATTAAGGACTAACCCATCATTTTATCCACGAGAAAATGCACCCACAGTGATCCCCCTTGGGCCACTACGCCGGTACATGATTTAAATCTTAGTTTAATTTTAATTAAGATCACATAGTCATTCATTTCTTCATGTTAAGCATGGAAAGTACAAAACAATTAATATCATTCAAGTAAATCAGACTTGATAATCATTTTATGACTGTCACATATATAATTATTTATTTCACTTGTTGTGAAAACAAGTAAACAATGAGCATAGATACAAGAATCATATGATACATCACTATACCAACAGAAGGCATAGTAATATTAAATCAATGTCTAAATACACCCTAGCATGCTCTTACGCATTCATAATGGAGTAAACAAGCATCATTTTTAACATTTAAAACTCAAATAAGACTAAGGAGCAAGGTAATCATTTTTACATGTCTAATAAGTTCTATTGGGCTCTTGCTTGTAGTTGTGTTAGCCTTAGATCTTCAACCTTGAAATTCGTAACTTCTTCATTTGTTCTCCTCCAAAGAGTGTTTAGGATGGTTTCTAGTAATATGTTTTATTGACTTCATAATGACTTGAATGACTTTGCATTGACTTGAATGACTTTGCATCGACTTGAATGGCTTTGTATTGACTTTATAACGACTTCATAATGATTCTACATTGACTCCATATTTCTTTCTGTTGACTCTCTAATAACTTCATAGTTGACTTCATAATAAGTATATTGACTTTATAAATGACTTTGTATTGACTTTATAATGACTTTATGACGACTCTACTTTGACTACACATTTCTCTCTATTAACTCTCTAATATCTTCGTAGTTGACTTCATAATGATTTGTAAATAAACAAGTTGACTTCATAAATGACTTCATAATCAATTGCA
This sequence comes from Tinospora cordifolia, assembly GCA_030144865.1. Lineage (NCBI taxonomy): Eukaryota > Viridiplantae > Streptophyta > Magnoliopsida > Ranunculales > Menispermaceae > Tinospora > Tinospora cordifolia. The sequence goes on along the minus strand of JAJIYU010016652.1, from coordinate 4,415 downwards.
CATTGACTCCATAATGACATCCTAATCAACTTCACATTGACTTTATATTTATTTAATGTTTCTTTCATAATTGACTTCACGTGACTTTATAATTGACTTCATATTGTCACAGGTGTCTAGGCTTAGTTAAAATAGCAATTTTGTCCTCTAGTGAAAAAATTATTGTTTTGCTTCTAGTTTGTCTAAATAATTTTCTATACTTAAAATCATTCAATGTTTCATATAGTGTTTTTTACAATTTATTTTCATGTGAATTGACTATTTTACCCTTAGGTGTCTAAATTACCATTTTACCTCTGGGATGTTTAATTGTGTTTAGCACTTCTATAAACTTATTTATGATCTTGTATATTCTTGTTCTTAAAAATTTTAAAATTTATCAGAGTATCACAAAGAGACTCGTTCGAAGGTTTTCTGTGGAACACGAACTGGGTTCTTGAGTAGAACACGATAGCCGACGCACGAGTTGATTGGAAGGAGGATGAACACGAATTGGGTTCTCAACTACTGCAAACGAAGAAAGGGAAATGGTAAATTTTCAATCGAGACCTCAACAATGGCTTGTGCATGAGTTGATTGAAAGGAGGGTAGACACGAGCAAATTTGAGAGAAATCTCTGCGGTAAAAAATCTCTGCTCACCGTCAAAAGTGGGAATATTTAAAAAACAAAATGACATAACTAAAATTTTTTTTTTAAAAAGTGAAAATATTTTAGATAATATTTTGTAAAAAGTGATATTTACTGTAATTTTCATAAAAAAATAATAATAATTAAACATAAAAGGCCCTAGGGTTCTTTTGGTAGCAGCCCACATGTTACACGAGGTGGTGCATTGAATCACCAGTCACTTATTCATTTGAGGAAGGGTGGCCGCAGACAGTTGCGTAAATTCTTGGTGTTTCCGGGTCCTACACGAGTTCTCGTTCCTATGAAGTACGGTCGTAGGGTCTCCACCTTGTTCAACGATAAAGCAGTAAACAAAGAATAAAAATAAAAATGAAATTACATATGTTAATTTGATTATATACTATGCACGGATGATTAGATATAAAATTGATTTTATAGCTAAAAAGACAATTTCGAATTGACTTTAGAATGCAATACAAAAGAAGAAGCACAAGAAAGAGCTCAAGGAGAAAAATCGTACGATTCCTGTATCCGTATAATTTATAGAGTATATAATAAATATTCATATAACATACAGATTATTATTTATGAGATATGATGTTTTTGATATTAAGTTTTTATTAGTTGTATATTTTTTTATATAAATAATATTTTTATAATATTTACTGTTTCTGTATCAAAATGTAACTTTTCTTTTTAATTATAATTTGTAGTAGACTCATGAAATCTAATAATAATAATGTTAAATTTCTATAGTACTTTCATTTACATAAATTTAGCATTAATAAAATTTAGTGATGACATTTTTAAAGTTGAAATTTTTTTAGTTTGAAACCCATAATTTTCTAAAAATAAAAGACAACTCTCATAAATCACCAAAAATAATGAAACATATTTATATTAAAAAATTAATTTCAAATAAATAACCATGTCAATTTAAATATTCACTTGTAGGTTCATCATTTATATATAGCAGAAATGTCTCAAAAACTTATTTCATTTGCTTTTAAAAGTATTTGTAATAATAATAATAATAATAAGTTAAACCAAGTTTAGTCGATTACATTTGAGTTTTTAAGGGATTGACATGCAACCCAACTCAAACCCTTCAGTTGGATCTTTCAAAACTTAACTCAAACCCAAATAACCAATGTAATCTAATCCAAATCAATCAAAACGGGTCGGGTTGGTCGGTTGATAAACGCTATAACTTTTGTAGTAGTTTTCTTTAGCTAAGAGCTCAAATTTATAGCTAGGAAAAATATTAAGTCACCAAGCTCTTTTTTTTTTGGGTCCTTTTGGTTTTGAAGTTGCTCCCTTTGAATTTGGAAAGTTTTACCAAAAAGTATTATAAAAATTATACTTTACAAAAATACCAGATTTAGTGTAAATTTATTTTTCCGGCATCTATGAAAATTTATTTTTCCGGCATCTATGACCTAATAGAAAGTGTAAAATACCCTTGTTTACTTTCAAACTATCTGTCTCAATACCCCAAGCCCTTCCACCTACTTGATTCATTTTTCCACATCCGTGGAACCATAAAAATAGCAACATAATGGCAAAAATCACTCTTTCATTTAAGAAGCTAAAACATCCAACCTCATTCAAGCTCATTCATATCAAAAGAGATAGATGTTTACGTCCTTTTAAAGTTCATTAAGTTTGCTATTGTGCTTTTTAACACAAAAAATTACTTAACATTATTAAAAGTTGTTGATGCAAAAATTGACCAACAAATGAAAAACAATATATAGCATATAAAATTAATGAGAGATAAGCTCCAAGATTGAGAGAAAAGTAAAGAGAAAATTCTCTTTATTGCTTGTAGAATAATTATTGCGCCTTTTGGCTTACAAACAGACACATATAAAGATGTAGATGGGTAATGGTTTCCAATTTGTCATGCATATAGATAAGGCAAAATTCTTAAATTATAGTAGATCATGATAATCGTGTAGAATTGGTATTTCAATCAATGTCAACATCAATACTCATTTGTAGACATCAATCTGAGATTTTTTTTTTTAGCCAAACTGTTACACTACCGATCGTATCAACATTGACAAACTAAGGCCAAGCCATTTAGCTTATACCGAAGTTGTTGCATGAGTTTCACTTTGTTGTGAGCTTCTGCAGACTATCAATTTGCTTTATAGTCAGAGCCAAGCAGTTAACTAATTGAACCCACCAGCAGCTTGGCACATAGGTTGCATAGGAGGGCCGAGGACCTAAGAAAGTTCCCCATTGTGAGCTTAGGCTTTGATTGCTCAACAAGTAATATCCAAAATGGTCGGGCCAAGTTGCTGGTTGAGTTTCTTCAATTGTATGTGAGCTTTGTCTTCCTTCATCAAACTAAGCCACTAGGAGACTAAATCGTGTTCAGCTCGTCATTAGGCCAAGCTCATGATCGGACATTAACCCCTCAAATCCCTTGCTAAATGGTTGGGGACGTTGAAGATCCTCCTTGATAACAGCATCATTGATAGATGAGACATAGACCATAACAATGCATTGAGAACTTTGAGAATTTGAATTCTCAAATGCTCAATCGTTAAGCCCTTCTGTTCTAACTCGATATGTGAGCTAGAAGATGGCCTACAGCTTGGAAGTCTCATCATCTCATCTACCTCAATCTCAATTGTTCATTCCTTTTTAGGGATAGAAGCTCAAAAATCAGATAATATCATATCTAGTTAGAAGTTTGCGCTACTTAACTTGTACGAGATTGAACATTCTCTATGTTGTTGGGCTAATTGTTACATGGAAGCTCCCACCATGTCGCATTCAAAGCTATCAAGCACATTCTACGATATTTCAAAGGTACACTAGCTTGTAGAATGTTTCATTCAACTTCTAAGAATTTTATGCTTATGGGATATAGTGATAGTGATTGGTCCAGCAATTTGGATAATCGCAAAAGTCCAAGTGGCTCTGTTTTCTTTTTTGGAGATATTGCTTTGACATGGAGCTAAAAGAAGTAAACTATTGCGACGATCTCAACACATGAAGCAGAGTATGTTGATGCTACTTCTTGTGCTTCTTATGAATTTTGATTTCAAAATTTGTTACAAGCTCTTGGATTGATACAAGAAGAGCCTACTGTAATTTTTTCTTAATAGCAAGTCTACAATTGCCTTATCGAAGAATTTTGTTTATCATGATCATATCAAACATATTGATAAAAGGTCTCACTTTATTCAAGATTGCATTTTAAAGGACATTCAGTTCAAATATTTAAAGTCTCAAGATCAAATTGATAACATTTTCACCAAGCCACTTTGGCTTGATGCTTTTACAGTTAAGGTCTCTATTTGGTATATCTACAAGGTGATTATATCTACAAGGTGCTTTTACAGTTAAAAGGGAAAGTTTAGTATAAACATAAATCATGTTTAAGAAGGGATGTTAGTATATATATTAAACATGGTTTGGTTCATGTTTTTATATTTATTAAGCTCATGTATTTACATTTATGTAGTTCATGTATGTATATTAATTTGTATACATTATAGTTCATAAGATTCATATATGGCATAATGTTTAATGCTCATATAAGCACTATATAAATCTATATAAGCATATCAATTAAAATCAAGTTGAAAGAACAAACATTCCACGTTTTCTCATTCTTTTTCTCCTTCCTCTTCAAAACTTTGTGTTCTCCCAACAACAAGGTATATGTGTCATTGGTCAGCTGTATATTATTTGGTAATGATAAAAATTGTTTATGGTGTTTTAAACTTAATTATTACTTGTTTTTATCCTACTTTTCATCCTGGGCCTT
>JAJIYU010016651.1:0-12095 GCA_030144865.1 Tinospora cordifolia | reverse complement strand
CACAATAACTCTAATTTACTTTATTTTTCACGTGTTATCCCACAATTTGCACCCAAAAGAATTTTGAAATTAATTTATTTAATTATTTGACAAAATTCTGGGGTATTACAGGTAATAACTAACTAAGCCCGGAAAACTTCGAATTTCAATCACTATGATTCGTCTTGGCCAATTGATAATAGCTTCAACCTTTGAAGAATATATAGAGACACCCTTTGCACTTACCAAATAACCTAAAAACTTCACTCATCTATCCAAAACTCACATTTACTAAACTTTGCATACAACCTATGTTCTCTCATGGTCTGTTAAATAGTCCTAAGATGTTGTTCATGCTCCTTCAAAGTTTTGGAATAAACAAGAATATCATTAATGAAGATAATGATGGCGTGATCAAGATATGGTTTAAACACCCTTTGCATTAAATCGATAAACACAGTAGGTGCAATGGTTAACCCAAATGGCATAACCAAAAATTCATAATGTCTATACCTTGTTCGAAAAGCTACCATGGGAATATCCTCTTCTCTGATCCTCAACTGATAATACATTGATCTCCGATCAATCTTTGAAAAATATTTGGCTCCAACTAGCTGATCAAACAAATCATTGTTAGTTGCACAGTAGGTTAACATTAGCATAGATGATTTATTGCATTTTATAGGAAACAAAAGGAGAATTAGGTGAAGTTATGCATAATTAGTAGCATGAGCATGTAGGTTAGGGAATTGCATGTCTTATTGCATTATAAGCTTTGTTTTCAAGATTTAAAGCTCTTCTATAAGAAAATGATGTCTAGGAAAGGAAATCTAGTGTATTGCAGGTTCAAAGTAAAGCTAAAGGAGAAATTACATCATATAAAGGAAAAGAGAAGAGGAAATCATGAGGAAAGCATCAAGTGACCGCGGTCGCATAACCGACGATCAAGGTAGCCGAAGGAAGACAAACGAGATCATAGCTCAGTGGTTACCACGGTCGGTCAATCAATGACCTCAGTAACCAGAATGTGGATTGTGGACAAAAACAATGGACCGCAGTGGAAAGAACAAGGGAAATCTGAATTTTCATTGAAGAAGAATATTAACCACGGTCACACAATTAATTATCGAGTTTCTTGTATTTTTAGGATTTTTTTTTTTTAGTGCGGGCCTATAAATAGGAGAGATTATTAGAGCCCAAACATTCCTAATTTGGAAAAACTCAATTGTGATGGCTAAGAAAGGCAAAAACAAGGGTTTCAAGAAGGGATTGAAGATTTTTATTAAGTTTTGAGTATGATTAACTTTGTTCATTATTGTTTAATGCTTTTAATTACTTTCATGCCAAGCTAGTTAGTTTTCTTTGTCTGCGATGTGAATGTCCAATGTATGAATTTTGATCTCTTGTTGAAGTTATTGATTTAAAAACACTATTCTATATTGTGTATGCTTAATGCTTTATGTTTACTGGCCATAGACATGATGAGCTCAAGGCATTAGACTAACTCGGAAGAGAGGTATGATAGGTGGTTGTCACAGTATAGACTTAGAATAGTTGATTGACCGGAGGGTTGTTAATTTATCTGGGGAGTTACACAAGACTTTTGATTACACAACATTAAGTTGTTGATTAAACATCTTGGGAGAGGACATTATAAGACAACACTAATAGATATTGAAGCGTTTCGGGAGAGGGTTTTAATTACAGGTGCTAGAACTCATGGTGTAGATATTTCATGATCTAAAACGAGAATCATAGGTCATACAGCAGCATTCACTATCCTAGACAACCCCTTTATAAAGTTTTCTAAAACAAAGTTTAATCGCTTTCAATAGGTTAAATTCTTGTTCAGAAATTGATACACTCACTTCAATTGGAGCCTTGATAAAATGAAAACCAACATTAGATTGGGATTTAAGGTATTTTACTAAATCCATTTTCCTTGAGGATGATATCTGATCTCACTGATTAATACTAGTTTGAACCTGTACACTTGCAGGGTGCTCAACAATCATCATTTCGAAGAAGTAAATATTTATTTTTTATAGTTACCTTGTTTAGCTAATGACAGTTTATACATAGTCGTAAATTCCCATTTTTCTTCCTCACAAACAACACAGGTGCTCCCTAGGGGGACATACTTGGGGTAATAAACCTTTTACTCAACAGTTCTTCGAGTTGCACCTTAAGTTCTTATAACTCCTTTGGTACCATATGATAAGGTGGAATAGAGATGGGTTTAGTTCTAGGCATCAACTCAATAATAAAATCAATCTCCCTTCCAGGAGGTATTCCAAGTAAGTCATCAGGAAATACATCTAGAAATTCATTCACCACAGGAATTTCTAATAACTTAATCCCCCGCTTCTTTTGCATCCATTGTCTTTATGCCAGCTAAGTATTATGCTTCCTCATCAGTAATTAATCGACCTCTAATGGGAGTTCTCAAGGTTTCCATGCCTCTATACACAAAAGAAGGTTGTCCAATAATATGAAAAAACTACTCTCTTGGCAAAACAGTCTGCATTCATGATACATATCCATTTACCATCATATGAAGTAATCAATAGAAAAATGCACACCTGAAACTTAACTAATATTTCATTCAATCATAGTTAATATGTACATCTAAAAATGACCCACCAACTATACTCTTATAGTGTTTTACCTTTCCTTCCTTATTTACACCCCAAAATACATCCATAACTTAGGTTATAATTACTGCCTGATGTACAACAAAAAGAAATTTTCTCCCTACTATAGTTGCTCTAATGACCGACCACAAATATTACAAATTTGTTTTACCTGTTTGCATTTTCCCCTTGAGGGTTCCACTTGCCTTTTCCCTTTCTTGTCAATATTTACCCTAGATGAACTATTGCCATGTAATACGACAACAACTATTGGAATTGTACCTACTACCTTGGCATTTCGAGACTACTCTGGCTCCCATGGATGCAAGACTTGATTCACTAAGGCTTCCAGGCGAATCAACCATGCTCACAGATGTTCATGACTACGATAAATAGTGTCAAGAATGGCAGTAATCCATGTTGGTAGTGGCTCACTAGGTCATGGTCGATTCGACATTCTGGAAACCCGATAGGTTTACGGTCAACCAAACTAGCTCAATACATAGTCAGTATATAGCACGCACACACCCATCCGCAATAGCAATCAGTCAATCAAACATGGTCCCTAACTAAGGACTCCCTAATTAAGCCTCATACAACCACAAAAATCCATTTTTCTTTCTTAGTGTTTAATCCACAATGAATCTCGGCGCTCTAATACCACTTATTGTTGCGACCCCTTCTCAGGTGACGTCACTATTGGCATAGAATTTTCAAACATGTCAAAACACTAGCACGTTAGAAAACCCTATAAGCCTTCTCAACCTAATCACCAATTTCTTGCAAAATTCGACAGAGTCTCCTCTAAAAATATAGCATATTACCAAATTCAAATTTCCTGATATATCACAATCAATATCAAAAAATCATATACTTCCTTATAAAGTTAACCATACATCTACACAATCCATAATTTGTTCTGACATTCCATGTAGATGATAACAAGTCTATATACATCTCTCAATACATTAATCTATTTAAGTATTACAATTACAACACTCTATCAACTCCAAAAGAATCTAATAACTATATCACAACATCTTCCATTTGTCTTTCTTATCAACACGTGGAAAAATAATGAAAAAAAGAGTGAGCAAACAACAAGCTCATTGAATAATCTTACTTATGGTATTATGCAGTCATCATATATATAAAACATGCAAGGCAAAACAAATTTCAAATCACTTGCAAATGAAATAAAAACAACATACATTCATAATGTAATTTGTGAATTTCCACCCCAGTCGCCCTCGTCATACTCCAAAGGGGCTTCCCTAATCATACTCCGAAGGGGTATCCCTGGTCATACTCCAAAAGGATGTGAATTTTTCTCAAAATCATTTCATGAAATTCAAATAAGCATGCAATGCGGTATATCATTTTATTTAATAAAAATCAGGCATGTTAATATAATATCAATGTCAAACATAATGTCATAAGTAAAGATTACTCACCAAAATTACTGTCTAACTAGTTTTTAATATCCAATAACAATTTGTCGCTACAACACCAATAAAATCCCGTCATCACAAATAATTTTATGCATCAAATTAAATTCAACTCATTTAAATTTATTTTATAAATCAATTTCAACGTATTTATAGCTCATATTTAATCAAATATATCAGTCAATCTTATGTATTGGTGCATAATAACCTAAATATCTTCAATAATCTTTAAGATTAATTTTTTACTCATATAAAGTATTTTTATAGAAAAAAATATTAAAAATTGGCTTCCTAATTATATTTTTGTTAATTTTTTAATTTCAATAAATACTCAAATTGATCAATTGCTCACCAAAATTTCAATCGACATGCAAAATTCATGAACTTGGTGTTGATTGGTACATATTTTTATTCTCAACATTTCCATGGGATTTAATTAGAAGTTTATTAAGGTTTGACATACTCAAAAGTCTATCCTAAGGTTATTCAACTTTGAGTATTTATTTTGGTGTCTACAGGACAAATGAATGAAAACTAACCATATATTTATGATTTGCATATCATCAAAAGTGTATTGATATAATTTTTACTGAGTTTTACTCTTGGTGGGGGGAATATTCTATTTTTTGGTATTACTATAAAACACCCTCTACAATAAAAATTACACATCTAGAATCATAGTACGTGGCTTACTTAGCATTTGTAGAATAAGAATTAGGAGAAACGATTTACCTGCGTGTCGAATTCGTCAAAAAACCCAAATTTCCTTTTTATTTTGCTTTCTTTCCTTTCGTTTTGTGCATTCTGGTTGTAGTGAAATGAAAGACAAAATAAGAGGCAAAAATGAAAACCATCAATATGTGCCACCCCCTTATTTTATATAAAAAATAATAATTACATTTATAACCTACTTTGGTATAGATAATTCCAAAACAACTTATTATATATAACTTATTCCCATTTTACCTTTATTTACAATTCATCTCATCCCACACGAACAACCAATGTAAATCATATATATATGTGTGTGTGTGTGTATGTATATATTTTATTTTTATTTTCTTAATTACCTAATATGTTATTTGCTCTTAATGCCCATTTATTTATTTACTATTATTTTTAAAACACTTAATAGCATCATTTACTTACCCAAAATTCTTTCTCATATAATGTATAATATACCTATATATATAATCTCATAATATATACCATTATTTATAATTATATAATAATAATAACAATAATATTCCTATTATTATTATTATTAAATCACCCTAATTGAATTAATTAATTAATAATTTTTTTTCCAATCCTCTTTATAAATTGCATTTTTCCCACATGACATTATTTACACTTATATATACGTATATAATACATGTTTATATACACATATGTCATGTCCACGTGTCATAAAAATTACAGGTTATTACAACAATAAATCCTCGAAAATGGTTCTCTTACATCCATCTATTAGTTATTCATGATGTCCTTGGTCGTCCTGATTCGCGAACTAAGTTATGATGTGGATACACTTTATATGCAAAGCTACGAGGGGGCCAATACTGTAACAACCTGTATTTTTGGACATTGAGTCAATGGGTTCAACATATATTTTCATGTATGAATTAATGAATTATAAATGAAAATACGTGATTTTACGAAAAGTGTATTAATTAATGTGTGTATTAAATAAAAAATAAATAAATAATAATAATATTCATAGTGGGAGTTTAGTTAAAAAAAATGAAATGAATCAATGCAATAAACTAATTCTTGCATGCATATATATATATAATGAAAAAAAAATGAGGATAAATTAGATGATGAGGTGTGAATAAGAAGGACAAGTCAATGGTGTTATCTTAACATTAAGTGGGTATGGGACCCACCCATTTCCATGCTTATATAAAAGGCTCTTGGTCCCATTTTCCTATATAAAGAGCCCCTCACAGTGTAAAAATCATTCTCTCAAATCCATTTGCTTATTGAGAGAGAGAGTGCGTGACTGAGAAAGAGAGAGAGAGAGAAAACCATGAAGATGAAGAAAAAGAAGCAAAAGAAAGAGAAAAAGAGAAGAAAAAGTAAAGAAAAAAGGGAAGAAAAAGCTACCATCTTCTCAAAGATCCGTCGTTTTGGGTAAATTATTTTCACCTCTTTTCAATTCAAAATATATATGTGTGTGTGTGTGTGTGTTTGTGTTTGTGTGTGTGTGTGTGTTTGTGTTTGTGTATGTGTGTGTGTCATTACATTCATATTAATGAGTAGAACACAGTTATATAAATTATTGTACCCTTGTAGACCTTAAGAATTTATATGGTAATTGGAAGTCGACACATAAAAGGTATATCTATTAACACTGAAATTTTAATTGACGGATACTGAAATATCTAAAATAAAGTTCTAGACTTAATAACACAAAAATTAGGATTTTGGAGATCAATAGATATACTAAATTTGTATTTATGCAATTAGAGAAATAATGTATAAATTAATATTATATATATAATGTTATATAATGTTAATTGATTAACATAAAAGGACATAATTCCTTATGTAATGTTATAAATAGAACATTATATATATAATGTTGTGTAACATTATGAATTACTTCAAATGAACAAAATCCGTAACATAGAAAATAATTAATTTTTCCTATTTAATGTATATTATAGCAAATTTGTGAAGAGGTTACTTAGTGTATACCAAAAGTGAAACATGTGTTGATTGTATAAGCTTTTGATATGTGGCTCGACATTGGGAGACGCAATTGATGACTGCGAGAATGTCGATGTAATGCCCCAAAATTTTCAAATGCATACAAATCGAAAATAGATTTTTAAAAAAATTATGAAATAAATGCAAAAATGTGTGAAAATATGTTTTAAATGATTATTATATAGTATGATATGGAAATAAAATAAATCAGGGGGTTTGAAAATGGGAAAAATGCCAAAAAAACAGGATTTCACACTGGTGACCGCGGTCACTAAAGGCAAACCGCGGTCCTCAGTGAAAATTTCGGGGAAAAACCTAGGTTACGAGGGTGACCGCGGTCATTGCGCGAGATTTAAATAGATTCAAGCTCTTGACTCGTCATTTCACGCACAGAACTTTCTGAATCGATCCGGAGTTTCAGAGAGATGATTCAGAGCTGATTCAAGGAGGAGCTAAAGGTCTAAGGTAGGAATCTGAACCTCTTAATCATTTGAGTTTCAGCTTTATCGATTCATTTAGATTCTGTATCAAAAATTAGGGTTTTGAGGGTTTTGATGTATGAAATGATATGAAACCCTATAAGCTTGGATCTTCTTTCTAAACTAATAGTTTATCGATTTAGAACTAAATTTTGGAAGTTTTAACTGTTCAATTGCAGTTTTAGACGGATCCAAAGGAAATTCACCTATCTTGAGGGTTTCTGAAGGTGCAAATTTCTTGATAGGTAATAAAACCTAATTTATTCTTCTTTTGACGTTGTAGTCAGTTTTAAATGTGTTCTATTCTTAATTTGAAACGCGTTGACTATAATTTTGCATTTTTGTGTGGAAAAATGGAAAATTTGGATTTTTTGTATTATTGTTAAAGGGGGATTTTTGATGAATTTGGACTAAATGACAAGGTTTAACCATTTCAGACTATGGATTTTGAGCGTGATCCTCGCGAGTAGACGCAAGGGTCATTCTGTGTCATCAGGTGGGCGGGATTCTCTTGCTCACTAGTATTATGTAGGCTTGAAATTCAAGGCATGATGTTTGAGTAGCCTAGGATGTTAGATGCATGCTAGGGTGTGTATAATGCTTGGATGCCTTGATTGATGATTGAGCATAATGACTGGTTACATGCTTTCAGTATTTGCTTGAATATGCGGCATAATGTCTGGTTATTTATATCATTTGCTACATGATTTAGATACCTTGATTGATGATTGGGTATGGAATGAAATCTATTGAAACTACAGAAGATTAAATTAAGATTTAATAATTCAACGTACCAGAGCGATGGCAGTATCTGTCGACGACTCGTGGACGTGACCATATTTGCTGCACAACATCTTCTAGATCCCATCGTTGGTGTTCTTAACGAAGCTTCCTGCGAGGGCTAAGAGTTCCTCGGACGGGTGAACAATGGTTGTACACCATTGCACCTATTCTTGGACGATGTGACAGGTCGTGAATGGTATCGTGGCTCGAGACAATACTGGCTAGGATCGATTTCGTGTCACCAAGGGACACCGGGAGTATAGCTCTTTCGGTCTTAGGATACGACAAAACAAATAACTGGTTGAAACGATTAATGTAATGAAAGTGTGTGCATGTTTTGGATTTTTGGTTTATATAATGCTAGTGATGTGTAAAGATGATCCACTGAGCTCTCGAGCTCACCCATTTTTTTTACAGGTACTCGCAGAGGTGGAGTACACTAGTTGATCGTTGATTTAGGGTTTGTTTTGTGATTTCGCTGGGAGGTCATTGTTGGACTTGTATTCCTGTTTTGTTTAAATTTTCACAGATCATGTATATATTTTGAACAGGCCGTGTGGCCAAATATTTCTTTTTGGGACTGTTGTACATTTTAAAATGTTGTTGGGACTTTGGCTCTGTGAGCCTATTTTTGATCATAGTTTTGAGATGTATTTTGCGATGTTGCCTTCAGAGGCTAACATCATGTATATGTTTAGTTTTACTTAAACCCTGTCATATGGGTTGGTGATTTTGATGGTTTCCGCTGCAGAAATTTGTTTTTCATTATAAATATTTACTGTGAAAATTCGAGAAGTGTTTAAAATTATTTTTCTGAGTTATGAAATTCGTCGATAGACATAGTAGGATGTTTATCGAGTTTGATATGTTTTTCTCATTTTGATGAAATTGATAACAGTTTTAGTGAGTTGAAGAGAGGTTGACGACCCCTGGTCCCCGGCGGATCAGACCCACGGAAATGCGAAAAGTCCCGCACGCACTCCATCCAAGCCAAAGGGGGCGCTTTTTTATGCGTTGGCCCCATGTGACGCATGCTCGAGGACTTGGGTTCCGATCCGGGGGCTCGGGGTGTCACAGTCGACAATCGATCTAGTCTGTGAATAGTAATTTGATTTGTTCACTTAACTTTTTATTCTACTTATTGTTGTTGCATTATTGTGTGTTTCATATATTGCATATTGCATCGAGATAGGACTGATCTTCAGATGTGCGGACCTGACCTTAGGATTAGAAGTTTTGAGGTGCGAACATTAGATCATGATAGCTCTGAGATAGAGCTGATCGACGAATCTTCATATATGCCAACCTGACCTAAGTACGAGAGGTTCCAAGGTGTGGACATTAGATCGTGATAGCTCTAAGATAGAATTGATCGATGGATCTTCAAATGCATTGACTTGGCCTAATGATGAGAGGTTTCGAGTTGTATACATTGGGTCGTGATAGTCCGGAGATAAGAGTGGTACGTTGGTACACTCTACTAGTTTGTGGGTGGTGACTGCACCATCTAGTCAATGGGCCACGATCATTGAAATACGACAGTATGACTTGTTCGGTGGGCCACAATCGAGGATTGATATCGTAATATAGCCTTGACGATGGTCACGTCCGTTTGGAATGGCAGTATGAGCAAAAGATCTTTAAAATAAAAAAAGGTGCTGAGTTTAAATGTTGGACCCTTGAATCATTGCATATTTCATTGCATAATAGGCTATTACATTTTTATATATTGATGATTGTGCATGTTATTCGTTGTTGCATTTTTATTTGAATTCTTGTGATTTTGCCTATTGCATTGTATGTAGAATGTTAGACTTAAGTAGATAAATCTTTTGCTACTCACTGGGTTCACGTGGATATTGAGCTCACTATTCTTAACATTTCAGGTTCGTCTGATGTGGATAAAGGGAAAGGTGTTGTAATATCCCGGAACTTGCGAAAGCTCTACGTCGCGAGCAAAGACAAAAATAAATCAATAAATAAATAAATAATTTCTCAAAAATAAGATAAGATACCAAAAAGAAAAAATAATAAATCAATATTTGATGTTAGCTTGGATTTGCTAGAAAAAAAAAATATATTCATATATAGAATAGAAGAAGTAGAAGGGATAAATAAGAATAATGATATTATTAAAATATGTAAACTTATAATAAGATTGACATAAATTAAAGAGATTAATATATATACATATATATAAACTTATACACTTATAATAGGGATTAAATGAAGGATATATTAATATAAATTTATAATAAAGTTTCAATTAAATTAAAATGATTGAAAAAAAAGGAAAGGAAAGGAAACGTAGTGAGGAAACCGAGAAGAAGAAAGAACCAGATTAATCTAGTTGTGTGTGTGGTGAAAGAAAGAAACAGAAGAAGACAATCCTAGAATTTTCTAGTTGTTCCACGTTTGGCGGTGACCTGGTTAATGAAGCAGAAATAGAGGGGGTTGTGTTGTGGAGGCTGCTGCAAGATAAGGAACAAACGAAGGTGGGTGGTGCAGTTTGATGAGAAGAACAGAGGGAAGAAAGAAAAACAGAGCCACGATGCTCTATTGTTGCTGCTATTCGAACAAAGAAGAAGCCATGCAGGGAAGACGAGTAGAAAACAGAGGAGCTTGGTGGGACGGATGGCAAATGGTGGATGATGGAATAAAAACAACAAGAAGAAGATGAATCTAGAAGAATGACGAGCGAGAAGGAGCTGCAAATGAAAGAGAAGGAAACCGTGCGTGAAATGAAGAAGAAGAACCAGCAATAGTGTTGTGCGCTTGTAACACCCCGCCTCTCAAGTCCCATCTTCCACGTCATCTTACGGTTCAATTCTCTTTGATCAAAAAATCTTGGGATGCCCGAGAGACGGGCCCGTGCTACATTTTCTTCTTCTTAAACCCCAAATGCAATAGGGTTCATGTGTACATTAGTCTATGTACAATATGACATAATGGTAAATAGAATTCTTTATTTATTCATTCGACAATTCTGAGTATAATAATTCATTACAGCGAAAAATAAATTCAAAGCTGAAAATACATGATTTCACTTGGGCCGATGTGCCCTACATTGAAATAAATAAAAACTTTCAATGGGTAGATCTCCTCGCAAGCTGATTAATTTCCTATTGTAAAAAATAGGGGGTGAGCTAAAAAACCCAATGAATCATTCCATCTATTTAATCCATTATTCCAACCAGACAATGCAAGCAGATCAAACACTTTCAGAGATTAATTTGATTCAACAAATATATTAATTCAGTCGTAATTTAAACCGAACGAGAATACCCTCTGTGCTTCAAATCTAGGGAGAGAGATCAATTCTGAAACTCAAACCCATTTCCAGTGGGATCATTCTTGAAACTTGTTCAGTATTGACAGCTAGTTCCAATTCTACATGGAACATAGAAAGTCCCTCATACCGGTACGTGGTTGAAATCTCATTTAATCTGACTTTTTTGTGCAAGAGTATAGTAGATAAATATTTCAACAGAAATTGAACATACCACAGTATAACATGATAAATCAACAGAAGCACAGATTTTCGATTCCTGATGTAGAAGATCGTACGAAACGTAACTACAGAGCATACTCTCTCGAACAGGAAAAACGACTTTCAATTTCTGATGTAGAAGATCGTACAAGATGCAACTACAGAGCATATTCTCTTGGTCATGCAGCATGATAATTGGATGACATAAATGCAAAGAACAAGAATAAAAACATAAGAAAATCAAGCTAACCAAATAAGCAAGCATCATCTAAATCAAAATAATAAATTAAAAGAAAGGAAAGAAACTCACCTCGAGATCGCTTCCTAAATTATTTGTAGCAATTTGTGGCTACTACTTCGCGAACTATTTAGAATAGCTCAAGCAAAGAAGAACTAGAACTAAGGTTGCCAAGAATGAGGCAAAGAGAGAAAGCAAGAGGAATTTTTAACTCTTGTTTTTGGGATGAATGAAATGGGTGGAGTAGGGGGGTTTATATAGGGCCCTCTTCCAAATAGTGTCTCTATCTTTCCAATGTGGGATTATTCCTTTCTACACATGCCCACTTTA
>JAJIYU010016650.1:0-12047 GCA_030144865.1 Tinospora cordifolia | reverse complement strand
ATATATATATATAATAACCTCAACTCTTACAATTATATGTATAAAAATTAAATTTAACTTACAATAAGAAATAATATTATTTTTATAAAATTATACATATGTTATATTGTTTAACCCACTACTTTAGAAATTGTTAAACCTTTTAATTAATTTTGTCTAAATTTTTTAGCTACTTTTATAAAATGAACTTTTTGAATTTTTTTTATTTTTTCATTTTCTATTTATAGCTATTATTAGCTTAAAGGCACTAAAGAAATTTTTATAAATTGACTTAAAATATTATTTTTTTCTAATTCTAAATTTTATATTTTTGGGCTCTGTCTGTGTGTACAAGTGGTTTTAGTACCCCACTTTAGGATCTTCAGTGCAAAAGATCCAAAAAGAGACAATGAAATTGAATAAAATAAAAGTAGCCGAATCAAAGATGAATAAGAAGAAAATAAATAAATAAATAATAGTAGCATGAGCCCCACCACCCACTAGCTAATTCTCACATTCTTCCCTACGTTTGGTCTCCATTTCCATCATGGGATCTCAGAACCAGAACAAGAAGCAAACAAACAAGATCAAATAGAACAGGATAAAAACCAATCTTTCCAGCCACCCAACAACAATTAATGAATTAATTAACGGAAATATATCTATATATATATATATATATATATATATAATTATCATCTGGGTGTTAATTAAAAATTAGTAAAGTTCAATAAAAAAAAAAAAGCTAGTTCTGCATTTAATTCATAAATATTAGTATTAATTGTCATCACGAGTAGTAGCAGAAGTGGACTAACAAGAAAAACAGCTATGAAAACAACGAGAAGAAGAAGAAGAAGGAGGAGAAGAAGCAAAAACAACACGGAATTGCTCAGTGCTGTAAAGTTTTAGTTGACTTGGAAAAGAAAAGGAAAGAAATTTCATGGGGTTTGATTGTGACTAATCTTTTCTGACAACAAGACACACAAACCAAGCATACCCTTCTTCTTCTTCATTAAATTCTCTCGTTATCTTTTAGTTGTTTTAAATGCTTGTTTAGTTTTTCTCCGATTTTGTCACCTGGGTCTTGTCAATTCTTGTTTTTCTTGTTAGAAATGTTGTTCTTCAGGTTTTTCCTCATCTGTGTGTTATCAATTTCTCACTTTGCAACCTTAATTTCATCACTAAATGAAGAGGCTCATTGGCTTCTTGATTTCAAGATCAATCTCACTGATAACACCCATGTTCTTGATTCATGGAGTTATGATGATAACAACCCAAATCCATGTAACTGGACAGGAGTTCTCTGCAAAAATAATGATTCTAAGGTAATTTCTGTAAATCTTCATAATTTCAGTTTATCAGGAACTTTGTCCTCTTCAATCTGTAAACTAGATCACTTGTTGGTGTTCAACATTTCCAATAACTTCATTTCTGGGTCTATACCATCTGAACTTGCTTATTGCAATCATTTAGAGGTTTTGGATCTTAGCGCCAATAGATTTTACAGTAAAATACCACCTGAGATTTTCAGTGTTACCAGTTTGAGGAAGCTTGATTTTAGTGGGAATTACTTGTATGGGAGGGTTCCTGAAGAAATTGGGAATTTGAAAATGTTGGAAGAGCTTGAGATTTACAGTAACAATCTTACTGGTTCAATCCCTTCAAGCATTGGAAAGTTGAAGAAACTTAGAATTATAAGAGCTGGTTTGAATTTGATTTCTGGTGAAATCCCTGTTGAAATTAGTGATTGTGAGAATTTGGAAATTCTAGGGTTGGCTCAGAATAAGCTTGAAGGGCTTCTTCCTCCACAGCTTCAGAAACTTAAGAACCTTACTTCTATAATTCTCTGGCAAAATCATTTATCGGGTTCGATCCCTCCAGAACTCGGTAATTGTAGTAATCTTGAATTGCTTGCTTTGAGTAACAATGGTTTTACTGGAAGAATCCCTAAAGAGATTGGCAAATTGTCTAAGTTGAGGAAATTGTATGTTTATACCAACCAGTTGAATGGAACTATTCCTTTCGAGTTGGGTAATTTGGTGAACGCCATCGAGATTGATCTATCAGAAAACCGGATAACAGGTATGATTCCGGGAGAATTGGGTCAGATTCCAAATCTCCGGTTGCTTCATCTTTTTGAGAACTCGTTGGAAGGAAGGATTCCAAGGGAGCTTGGGCAGTTAAAAGAGTTGAGAAATTTAGATTTGTCTATTAACAAGTTGACTGGTGAAATTCCATTAGAGTTTCAGAACTTAACATTGTTGGAAGATTTGCAACTCTTTGATAACCAACTCTTCGGAAGCATTCCTCCTCTCATCGGAGCTTTCAGCAACCTCTCTGTCCTTGACATGTCTAAGAATCAGCTCTCTGGTGAGATTCCGACAGAACTTTGCAAGTATCAGACATTGAATTTTCTGAGCCTTGGATCAAATTTTTTAACTGGGAACATACCTTACAGGCTGAAAACTTGCAAGTCTTTAATTCAGCTAATGCTCGGAAGCAACAAGCTCACCGGGAGCCTCTCTCTTGAATTCTCCTCGTTGAGGAATCTTACTGCATTGGAGTTGTATGAGAACCGGTTTTCAGGTTTGATTCCTCAAGAACTGGGGCAGCTGAAGAATCTCGAAAGACTCAGATTATCAAACAATTACTTCACAGGCAGGATTCCTTCGGAGATTGGGAAATTGAAAAAGCTCGTAGCATTTAATATTTCGTCTAACCGGCTCTTAGGAAGTATCCCTCACGAATTGGGAAATTGCACACAGCTCCAGAGGCTTGATCTTAGCAGGAATCAGTTCACTGGTGAAGTTCCTGAGGAACTTGGCAATTTGGTGAATCTTGAACTGCTGAAGCTATCTGACAATAGACTGATTGGACCGATACCAAGTACCTTTGGTGGTCTTTTCCGCCTAACAGAGTTACAAATGGGAGGCAACTCTTTTTCGGGTCAAATTCCAATGGAATTAGGCCAACTTAAAGCTCTTCAGATTGCTCTTAACATCAGCCACAATGCTCTTTCTGGTAGAATTCCAGAGGATCTTGGGAACTTGCAGATGCTGGAATCTCTTTATTTGAACAACAATAAGTTAAGTGGTGAAATACCTGTTTCAATTGGAGGGCTTTTGAGCCTCTTGGTATGCAATCTTTCGTATAATATCCTCATTGGAACTGTACCAAACAACCAGGTATTTCAAAGAATGGACTCTAGCAATTTCATCGGGAATAAAGGCCTGTGCATCTCAGGCTCAAGTCATTGCCATTCTCCTGTAACTTTATCATCTTCTACTTCACGTCCAAGTTGGATCCAAGAAGGTTCATCAAAAGAAAAAATTGTAAGCATCACAGCTTCTATTGTAGGAGTAATTTCCTTGATCCTAACTGTTGGTGTCTGCTGGATAATGAAGATTCGTCGGCCAGTTTTGGTTGCATTTGAAGATCATATGGCAAAGCATGATGCTTCTGACAACTACTATTTCCCAAAAGAAGGGTTCACATATCAAGCACTTCTTGA
Source organism: Tinospora cordifolia (assembly GCA_030144865.1). Lineage (NCBI taxonomy): Eukaryota > Viridiplantae > Streptophyta > Magnoliopsida > Ranunculales > Menispermaceae > Tinospora > Tinospora cordifolia. The sequence goes on along the minus strand of JAJIYU010016650.1, from coordinate 8,557 downwards.
AGCAACCAGTTATTTTTCTGAAGGTGCAGTTATTGGGAGCGGAGCTTGTGGAACGGTTTATAAGGCTGTTATGCCTGATGGAAGATTAATTGCCATCAAGAAGCTGAAGCCATGCGGCGAAGCTTCAAACATAGATAATAGTTTCCGAGCTGAGATAGCAACACTTGGGAAGATCAGACATCGGAACATAGTCAAGCTTTATGGTTTTTGCTACCATCAAGAATCTAATCTTCTGTTATATGAGTATATGGCCAATGGGAGCTTAGGAGAATTGCTTCATGGAAATGGGCAAACTTGTGTTTTGGATTGGGATGCTCGGTATAAAATTGCTTTTGGGGCGGCGGAGGGTTTGTGTTATCTTCATTGTGATTGCAAACCTCAAATCATTCATCGGGATATCAAATCGAATAATATCTTACTCGACGAATCGCTAGAGGCTCACGTTGGAGATTTTGGCTTGGCAAAGTTAATTGATCTACCCTATTCAAAGTCCATGTCTGCCGTTGCTGGGTCTTATGGGTATATTGCTCCTGGTAAGAATTTTATAGAAACTCTTGTTACTTATACATAAAATGTTGCCAATTCTTATTACTTCTTAGTTTCCATACATATCATATCCATTTCATTCTCTGATCATTTCCTTTAGTTCTCTGGTCTATTGCTGCAAATTCACATACTTTTACTGCTGGATATCTGTTGAAAATCATCAGCACCTTTACTTCAAGGTATGAATATGTGTATGAAACATGGCATACAAACTCATTTTTGTGTGCTCTTGTGCATGTCATTGCTGTTACAGGGACAGATTCCAAGCTTTTGCTCTATATATGTATTTTTAAGGAAATTTCTATTGCCCGTTACTTAGTATCATCGAACTCTTCAACGGATCATTTGGTTTCTGGTTTGTGTGTTTAGTGTGAAGTTTAGAACAACAAGCATCTGGATTGTTTCCAAATTACTTAAGTTTTATACATAGTTTTTTTTTCCCAGAATATGCATATACAATGAAAGTTACAAAGAAATGTAATATCTATAGTTTAGCTCAATGTATTTGCAAGGAAATTTCTGATGCCCGTTACTTATTATCATCGAACTAGCTAACGGGTGATTTGGTTATTTGTTTGTTTGTGTTTAGTGTGTAGTTTAGAGCGACAAACATCTGGATTATTGCCTGATTGCTTAAGTTTTATGCATAGTTTTCAACTTTTTTTTTTTTTTTCATATACCAGAATATGCATACACGATGAAAGTTACAGAGAAATGTGATATCTATAGTTTTGGGGTGGTTCTGCTGGAACTAATTACCGGGCGGTCACCAGTTCAACCCCTTGACCAGGGAGGAGACTTGGTCACTTGGGTAAGAAGGTCGATGCAGACTCCATTATTGGCCTCTTCCATTTTTGACCAACGTCTCGACCTGAATTCCAAGAGAACAGTTGACGAGATGTCTCTTGTTCTTAAGATTGCCTTGTTTTGTACCAGTGCTTCGCCAATCAATAGGCCAACAATGAGAGAAGTCATCGCTATGATGATCGATGCTAGGGAAATTTCGTTGAGTACTACTTCTCCATCAACTCCGACATCTGAGACACCATTAGATGATGCTGCTGCTTCTAGATGTTAATTCTTCTTGTATGATCTCTATCATCTTAGGGTGGTGATGCTTCTTTTTTAAAAAAAAGAAAAAAAAAATTGAGGAGGGTGTGAGAATTTGACATGAAACATTTGATTTCTGCAACTTTTTGCAGGACATGGATAATTGTAGATGCCACTCTGCCTTGTCCTTTGGAGATACAAGACATTTGCTGATCAGTTTACCAAGCTAGAAAACCATATAAATCTTACTCAAATCATGTAAGTTTTATAACAAATCATAATTTTTTCCAAACCCCATATATATATATATATCTGTAGATAGAGAGAGAGAGAGAGAGAGAGAGAGAGAGAGAGAGAGAACATTGTTCTTTGTTTCCTTCCTAGTGTTCTGATTAATGAAATAAATATATATTTTTCCATGCAATACATTTCCATATTTTGATATCTATCTGCAGGAAATAACAATCATCATAAAATTTTGCTCTAGTATTAGTAGACCAAAATTTCATTTCCAAATTTTATAGTTTTCTAGCAACAGCTTGTCAAGTCTAGTGGTAATCCCATCTGTTATGTGTTGAATACTAATACACAAAATATTTAGAATCATTTTCCTTAAGAATGATGTCACGACCAACACATAATATCAAATGTGCTATCTCGTGACATCTCTGATGACGAAGTTGGAAACTTTCTTAAATTAAACTAATTAGGTATAAAAAAAAATTAACTATAACTCCTAGTACCATGTAAACTTTTGTTGGATGTGAGAACTCATGAATAGCAATAAAAACGCTGTTATAAATGTTGTAACCTATTTGCATTGTCCTATTAAAAATAAGGCAATTTATTTGGATCTCTCGGGTCATTTTGATTTGTCTTTATTAATTTAGTTTTTGCTTCTCCTGTGCTACCATTTTTCCAAAATATTGATAGATTATCCCAGAAGACATGTCATTGCATTTACCAACCTTTTTACGATAACGTTACGACAGGCACAAAATATCTAAAGCATTTTTTGGCCTACCAAGACTTATACTTCTTAAAAATATTGACATGGGCACCTTCATAAGGCATGAAATCACATTCAATTATTCAAAAATCAATTAATACTATTCCATCATCAAGATCGTAAACACATCTCTTTTCATTTTGTAAAATGTCTTGTAAATAGTTTCTCTTTTGAGTTGCCGGTAAGCCTATGATCGTCCACTTGTTGTCCACCAAGACTGATTATATAACAGTTGAAAGGTTTTTCATGATGAATTGCAAATGTTTCTTTATAACTATTGAAAATTTGAAATAGTGGAATCACAGTTTTTACAACACAGTCAGATCTCATATGAATTGAAAATCTCTTTGAGTAATAGCTAAAAATGTCAGTTTGAACATAGGATTGTCAAAATTCTTTGAAGGGTTTCTTTACAAACTAATAAGATTCAATTATCAAGAATCTATGTTCACCTTTTTCAAATAATTTATCCGAAACTAGATATAAACTGAAACATTTGGAAATGGTTGGAATTTAATCCATAATTGATAGAGATTTGATAAAGATAATTCAATTGGAATTATTGTTACTTTAGGATAACGATCCCTGTAATCTCCTAAAGCTATTACATAACCAATGCTATTGTCACGGGGTCGTGGGTTGACCCAAATTTTTCGCCTTGCGCAGCAACCGAACACGGGGTTGGCGTAGCAGCAATTCGGGTCACGCGGTTCAATTGATGATCACTGTCCAGCAACACCCTCCTACCCGTGATGCACCAAGGTCCGACCTTGATCTCAGTAAACCGACTTGATTTCCCTCGTTCAAGTGCACCTTCCAAGCTTGACCACTCGAGGATGACCGTGGGATTATCAAGTTTACTCGGAGAATTGTCTAAGGGACTGATCACCAGCAGTACACGTTCAACACTAAGTGTTTACCACAAGATAGGAGACAAACACGACACACAAAGTAGGGCAACCAAGAAATCACTGTATATATTTACTGAAGGGATTACAGCTTCGCTACCTCTGTGTTTTCCCCGGAACACAGAGGCCCTATTTATACAAAATGATGGTCAGTTGCAACCCTACAACTAGCCCTTAGATGCCCACCACGTGGCCATTAGATCTGCACATGCTCCTGATCTTTAGCACACATGCTCCACGCCCTTGCTAACTGCCTGTACACTTGGCCTTCATCCCTTTGCTTTGGCATAGTGTAGCATTCAGTTACCAACTGCTTGCATATGTGTCATGAGCACAAGACGTCCAGCACACCCATGTGTCCTATAATTTCGGTCATGTGCAATTCAGGGGCTCCACTGTGCATCCACGTAGCCAACAGCCCACTAGTTTCAAATGGCGTTTATCCTCACGTGTTCCATGTTCAACTTGGCCCGAGCCAAGTGTCCCAACCACCAAGAACACTTTGGCACATTCCCCATGTGTGCCAATGCCAGTTCGGATTAGTTGCTCCACAAGGTTTGCCACTGATGCCACGTACAACATTTATCCAAGTCCAGCAACTACTGATCAATTACAAGTCCGAGATTATAGGGTCATGTGTTTGCCAACTCCCCCACGTGCTCACAGCCGATCTGCTATGCTTCTCAACAAGGGTCCACGTCCTTGATCAGCATCTCGAGATCTTAGGATCACATGTTTCATGCCTTTGTTCCCTGCTCGCCACCTGGTTTGCAGTTGCACACTAGGCCACCTGGCACACCACATCCCTATTATTTCGGTCCCTCCTTGTAACCGATGTTGAGTGCCCAGCACACTCATTTACCATGTTGCCCAACTGCAACAGTAGTTATCCGAATGTCCCCAAGATCTGCAATATGGGGTTGAGTAGTTTTCATGTGCCACCTCACTGATAACCAACTCGGTCATGTGCTCGGTCATGTGCCGTGATCATGATCATCTACTTTGGTCATATGCGCGCCCCCGTGAGCATGCGTCTTGACCGTGTGCCCGTATCCATGAGCCCCGATCACGCACAAGCAACCCGCATCTCCGTCATGTTTCGCTGATCCGCCAGCGTATGCCTTCCAAAGCATGGTTCATTACCGTCCCGATGAGTCATCTATGACTCTTTGCCTCGGTCATTGCCCCCTTCCATAGGCAATGGTCGTTCCTTCCTGATTCTCAGCAACAAGGAAGTAACAGATCCTGTTTACTTTTCTTAACAAAATCTAAGCTCTTGCAAAGAATCATGAAGATTGGACTCTTTTAATTATGTAATGGGGGTTGTGGGCATGGTTTTTGTTTGAGACTTAGAGAGAAGATTGTAGAGGATTTTTCCGAGAGTAGAAGTAGAGCTTTTAAGCTGTGGAACACGTTGAAAATTATGGTTATAGTGTCGAAGATTTTGATCTTTGTCAATATCAAGCACATGGAACACACTCGTAACTATTGATTCTGATAATGTTTCCACTAAATTTAACATTTTTATTATTGTGATGCATGAATTGATCTTATTATTTTAATATTGGTACCAAAAATAGATTAAATTTTTCATGTTTGCATACTTTCAATGTTTTTTTTTCTTTTATGAAAAATTTTTGGTGTCATTTTGTTATAAAAAAAAAATAAAACTGAAAAAAAAAGGAGAAGACAATGGTAGTGGCAATGCTAATGGTAGCAAATGAGTGGTCTTAATGTTGAAACAAGGGGTAGCAGCCTGGCTATCGCCATCACACTATTAAAGAAAAAAGAAGAATAAAATTTATTTTTATTTGAGTTGTACAGTTGTTGATAGATTGAAATATATATGCATTTTGATGATTTTTACTAGAAGTGTTGAATTAAACTCTAATAAATAATTTTGCAGTATTCTTTTCATCAATAAGATTAAATTTACTAGACTCATTCAGTAATAAATAGATGTCTATGTTGACGATATACCTGTTAAAGACACATTCTTATTTGCTCATTTGGAGGGCCTCAAGTATGCTTTTTTCAAGTCATCTACAATTTTAACAAGATGTTAAATCAGAGTAAGTGCACATTTAAGGTCATAACAAGGTCATTCGCAAGTTTATGAACAATCAAAGAGGAATTGAAGCTAACATTGATACAATTAGAGTACTCCTTATTATGAGGCTCTACAGACCTTAAAGAAGTTTAAAGACTAACAAGATGCATCATGGTCCTCAACAAGTTTATATCTAGATCAATTGACAAGTTTCCTATTGTTTTTCTAAGTTGATTCCAATGAGGCTTATCCTCTAAGACGAGGAGTGTGACAAGGTCTTTCAAGAGCTAAAGGTTCTACAATGGCTCACCTACTCTTTTATAGTTGTCAATGTGGGTATCTGACACAACGGTTAGTTTAACTTTGATAAGGAACAATTAACGATAGGAGAGACGTGTCTATTACATCTGCTTGATGTGAAAACTCAATACCCTAAAATAGAGAAGTTTGTCCTCACCCTTTGCACCTTAGCTTGGAGGCTTAGGCTATATTTTTTTTAGCTAACTAATTGTGGTCTTGATTGAACTTCCCATTTGGCAAGTGCTTCAAAAACTTGGTATGTCAAGCTCACTCATAAAATGGGCAGTTCAGCTAAGATAATTAAAATTTTTTTCATTAGGAGATTCTTATTTTATATATGTGTCTGCATGTGTTTATGTGTGTATTAGATAATATTAGTTGTTGTAACCAACAATAAAATAAGTAGCTCCAATGTAAGGTTGTTGGATTCTATCGTGATTGACATTGTATCATTTGTGATCAATGTAAGATTTTATTTTTAGTTTGTGATGACAGTAGCAATACTTTCGCATTATTAGTCTTGTTTAGGTGACACTTTTCGCGTTTCAAAAGTTTACACCTTTAATTTCACTTGTACTTAAACTATTTAAGAAATTAGAATTAATTTGAAAAAGTCCAAAAAAGTAATAGAGAATTTTTTAAAAAAATTTTTCTACTTTAAAAAATTTAATGAATTAAAATACAAACATCCGTATGCGTTTTATATGTATGTATGTGCATAGAACCACTATAATTGCTATGATTCTTGTTGATTCTATTATAGACTTATATTTGACGCTTGTTCTATAGTTTTTGTGATCATTATAAGATTTTATTACTAACTTGTGAGAATAGTAGCGATACTAAAAATTTATTGTATATGTTATAAGGTGACTTTCTCTTTATTTTGGTTCCAAAGTTTCAAATGCCCCAACTGTAGTAGTCCAAAAAAAATAATATAAAATTAATTAATTGATTAATTAAAGTCAAATTGGTTCTTAAAATATAAAATAAAATGAGAGATTATGAAGAAAATGATGTAAAACATGTATAATTAAATGTATAAAGGGATATTAAATTATATAAGTGGTGTTTACATGAAATTTTAGTTTCCAAATATACAGAACCCAATCAAAATCACCACTGATGTTTCCCCACACCTAAAGGAGGGAAATTCTCCACGTCCAAAAGGTAATAGAAGATTAGGATATTGGATGAAAATCAAACACTACAATGGACAACAACAAGGATTTCTAAATACACTCAACCTCATCTAACAAACTCCTAAACCTATCCAAACACCAAAGTGGCGCCTCCCATTCCCTTTCCTATACATATGTGATGATTTCCCTTTCTCTTTCTCTCTAGACAACTTCTCTCTTCTCTTTCTCCCCTAAATCATCCCATAAGCTAACAAGAGAAGAACATCAAATAAAGCTTGAGATTTTATGTCATAGATCCACATGAGGCTATCCTACAAGGTGTTGTGTATTCTTAACTCTACATCCTTGTTTGTTGCATTCTTTTCCCCATCTTTTGAGAGTCAGTCTGTCAGGACCCCTTCCCTAAGGAGAAGGACAAACAGATCGACAAAGTGTCCTGAGCTCGTCATGACACTGTTAAGCCTCTTTCAATACCCCATATACAACGCAATCAGAGTAATTACAAGAGATGCGAAAGTAGCTAAACAAATAGTTACAATAGAAATTTAAGTCAAACAAAAGTTAATCGTATACATTTCCCTAACTGAAGCCATAGCAGAAATATCCAAATTAAAATATTTATAATAGTGGTTTTCTTACCCCATATACATCATACTAACTCTCAAAATAATAAACTGCGTAGAGGAACTACCAAAATAAATCGAAAACACAGTGTTATGCTATAACTACCTTCTTTCCTTTGTCCGCAGTAGAAGAACCTGAAATGTTAGAGAAGTGAGTCCATTTGTCCATAGCAGCTCGATGAATAATCTAATCTATAACTTAGAACAAAAATTCTATAAAATAATGTCATGTATGCTTGCACAACAACAATATGTAAATTTATGCAATCAGTTAATGAATACTAAATCCATAATGCAATTGTATACCTTTTATTTTGAAAATAGTTTTAATGCTAAAAATGCATGTCGAAGCTCTCACTAGCCTACAAGGCAATAATAAATCCACTCGAGCGGGCTCGCTAGACATTTAGGTGTATTCTCATATAACATCATAAGGATCAGCTAACACATTCATCATGTATGGCGACCTCAAATCCTCAGTAATGAAAAAAATTAAGAACCCGCATAGAATGCACCTCGAAGTATAACGACATCTGGTCCTCAAGTTCAATCACATCCAATACCCTAACTTGTAGCATCGGACCTTGAGATTCGGTTCACATTTTCATTTAAAAACTCATTTGAAGATTGTAAACGTATTGCAATATGTAATAACATTTTATTTATAATCAGAATAACAAGTTTAAGTGATAAATTAGAAAACACTGCTCACAAGGATGTTGTAACACTCTGAAAAATTCTCAAATTTTTAAGAATAAGAATTTGCAAGATCATAAATGAGTCTATAGAAGTGCTAAGCACATTATACACCCCAATGGTAAATTGGTAATTTGGCCACCTGGAGGTAAAATAGTCAATTCACATGTAAACAAACTATAGAACAACACTATATGAAACATTTAATGGTTTTAAGTATAGAAAATTATTTA